>JAQZBX010001031.1:0-17621 GCA_029593785.1 Cabassous unicinctus | reverse complement strand
ATTTAACCTATATTCATGATTAATAATTTGGCCGAGGGCAGAATCCTTTACTGACAATAATTTTTCCTTAAAATGGAGATGTTGCTTTAGTAGATCCTGTATTGCTGTTGAGAAATCTCAAGATACCTGGCTAAAAAATTTCTATTCATATACAGTATTTGTGCATGCAAGCTTAGAATATATCACCTTGAAACTTTGTGACATCTAGTTTCACTATTAACCAAAATTTATGGATTGCCATATGTTGGAAATGAACTTGAGGTACATGATTTTAT
Organism: Cabassous unicinctus; assembly: GCA_029593785.1. Taxonomy (NCBI): domain Eukaryota; kingdom Metazoa; phylum Chordata; class Mammalia; order Cingulata; family Chlamyphoridae; genus Cabassous; species Cabassous unicinctus. The sequence continues at coordinate 17,346 of JAQZBX010001031.1, read as the reverse complement.
GTGAGGTTCACAGGTATTTGTTGTGAATAAGGCAGGATAAGGCATATTTTGGGGGATGTTCAGAATCAGTATATTACTGGAACATCATGGGAGTTCAGAACATGGCACCTGGTTAAGATTTTTGTCTTCATATTTTACCTCAGCCCTGAATTCCTTTAATAAAAAATACAGAAAATAAAACTTGCATTGCAGGATATTTTAAAAGAATTAGTCAGTACTATTTTAGTTGGCCTGTTTCACTTTTTCAAATGGAAGGGTTTTTTGTTTGTTTGTTTTTTGAAAGTTGACTTCATAATAAGCCAACCTTATTTTGATATAGAATAATATGCTTTATGCCAACTGTCAAATACATAGTAAACAAATGATTTATCAAAGATAGCTAAATATATCTATTAAAAACATATGCAACATATCAGCCAACTCAATAAACAGAAGTCAGTTGCTTGAAACTGTTTTTTAGCAATTCTGCTAGTTAAATATACACAGGTGTATAAAAAAGAAAAATGAAGCAAATCAAAGTAGAAAGAGCACATTCCTTTCTCTCATTAAAAATCAAAGTAATTATTAACTTTATCCTTTTTGTATAACTAAATTATAATGTGAAGAGGACAATAATAGCAATGCATCATATTCTAATCAAAGCTGTAGAAATGAAAGGGCATAAATTAAGTCACTCATTATGCATGTCAATTATTTTCATTAGACAACCAACTTTACAATTGTAAAGTTTTTTTGCAACCAGCTAGAAAGTTCCTTCATCTATGCAAATGTGCTTGCAGTTAATTCTTTTTCCCTCATAGGCAATCTCATCTTTCAGGCTTTTCCTCCCTTCTTTGGCAATTCAAGCCCCACCTAGTGTATTTCCTGAGTATTAATTCCATTTTATCAACAAAGATTAAAGACTTAGAGCAGCTGGTAATCCCATTATCTTACATGAGAAAAGCAAGTGTATCTTTGGTCATTGCCTACAGAACTCAAGGGATTTATCATGAGTGAGTATAAAAACCAATTAATGCTCAGCCTGTTCAGCATTCACGCAGATCATTAGTTTATTCACTGGGATGTGTAGGTTTACGACTGTTTTGCTGGGAGATTTTCTAGAATTTAAAAGAATCTTGATTTGATGCAATTTATCTCAAAATTCAAAATATTTAAAGTGAGATTGGTATAAGGAAAATATCTTAAAGATAAATTATTCCCACAGGGAATAAAGAACAAGAATAAATACTAGTTTTAAGAGGGCATCCATTTTAATAAGTCTCAGGTGTTGAGCAGGAACATTGAATATCTGGGCTAGAGGGTGGGTTCATTAAGACAAGTACAACACATACACATGGGCGGAAGAATCACATCTTCCCAAGCCTTATCCCAAGATCCCTTTACACATGCACACACACAATGTTGAACTTTACTAGAATCCTGTGGTCCTGCACAACAAAACAGCACTAACACCATCCCCCACTCCCCACTTAGAGTTCCCAGGAAAGACTGCAAAAGAACTAGCTTTCCCCATAGAACCCAGGAATGACCCCCTTGTTTACCTATGGGTCAGACGCACTCTCCACATTCCCAGTCTCACTGAGCTGTTTCTACCCCTTGATCAATCAAGTTTTATTATTTTAACTTCTTTTCTTCTCCACACCACCCTGAGCCTTGGAATGAGGAACAGCTCCTCTCCCTTAATGATGCTCCTTGGGAATCACATCAAACTTGAGACAACATCAAGTTACCACACCCACTCACCCCATTTCCCTAAGTCTGATTCTTTCCAACCTTGTTTCCTTCTCCCTATAAAACAAAAGTTCTTTCTGCCTCAGATTGGAGACACTTGGAGTCTCATCGTTGGAGTGCTTTCCCTATGTTAATAGTCGCTCTTTGCCACCATGCAATACACCTTTTAAACAAAGTCTCTCCTTACCGAACTTTGGATTTGTTTTTATTTGACAACACACTCACCACTATTTGTACTCAGGAACATACATATGCACAGCATTTTGAGAAATGAAATCTAGCTGTGGTGAACATTTGGGTCAATAGCCAGTGATACCTGGCCTTACTTTTGTAAATCATGGCACTATTGGGAAATTTACATAATGAAATTATATTTATAAAGTAATTTCCACGCTATCTAAGACATATTATTTTTTTTAAAGAAGGTTTAGATTACATAAATGTTATTTCAAAAATAGAGGGGATTCCCATATACTCCATATCCTCCCCCTCCCACACTTTCCCTTATAAATGACATCTTTCATTGGTATGGTACCTTTGTTACAATTGATGAACACATTGAAGCATTGATATAGTTTGGACTATCACTTACATCATGGTTTACAATTTGCATTGCACAATTTAATAGGTTTTGACAAGATGTATAATGGCCTGTATCCTTCATTGCAATGTCAAGCAAGACAATTTCAACATCTCCAAAAAGCCCCATGTTACACCTATTGTTCCCTCTCCCTCCCCTCTGGTGGCCACTGTCTCTATATCGATGATACAAGTTCTTCCATTGCTAGAATAAGTCTATTTCAGTTCATAGTTGTTTTCCTCTAATTTCTTAATATGTTGTTAAATTCTGTTTTTTAATTTTAGATTAGCAGAATTTGAGATGTACAACAATGTTGGAAAGATGGTAAAGGTATTTAATAAAACTTCCAAAATAATAATAGAATCAGAAGCCACATGAATATTCATAGAAATGAAAAGATAGCTGTCAAGTGCACCTCTATTTGGCAATCTGAGGAGGAAGTCAGGAAAAACAATTCTATTTACAATAGCAAAGAAACGAATAAAATATTTAAGAATTAAGAGGTCAGTTCTATGCAAATTGATATGCAATCCCAATAAAAATTCCAACAGTCTCTTTTAAATAAAGGGAAAAGCCAATTATCAAATTTATTTGGAAGGGTAAGGGGCCCCAGAAACATTTTTAAAAGTAAGAACAAAGTAGAAGGAATTTCACTTCCAGACTTTAAATCATATTACCTAGCTACAGTGGTTAAAAAAAAATAAAAAAGTATAGTACTGGCATAAAGATAGACATACAGACCAACAGAACTGAAATGATAGTTCAGAAATAGTCCCTCATGTTTGGTCAAATGATTTTTGACAAGGCTGTCAAACCCACTCAGCTGGGACAGAACCATCTTTTAAAAAAATGGTGCTGGGAGAATCCATACCCAAATGAATGAAAAAGGACCCCTTCTTCACACCTTAACAAAAATTAACTCAAAATGGATCAAAGACCTAATTATAAAGATGAGAAACATAAAACTCTTAGAAGAAAATGTAGGGAAACATCTTCAGTACTTGGTGGTAGTTTGTAGTTTCTTAAATCTTATACCAAAAATGCAAGGAACAAAAGAAAAAATGGATAATTGGGGCCTTCTCAAACTTAAACACGTTTGTTATTCAAAGCACTGTGTTAAGAAGGGGAAAATGCAACCCATTCATGGGAGAAAATATTTTGAAATCTCATATCTAATAAGGGTTTGATTTCTTCTATATGAGGAGATCATACAACTCAACAATAAGAGTAAACAATCCAGTTAAAAATGTGCAAAATGCTTAGACACTTCTCCCAAGAGGAAATACAAATGGCAAAAAAGCACATGAAAAAATGTTCAATCACTACCTATTAGGGAAAAGCAAACCAAAACTACAAGGAGATATCATCTCACATCTCATGGAATGGTTATTATACAGAAACAAACAAACAAAAAAACAAAACAGATAACAACTATACTAGAAAGGATGTGAAGAAATAGGAACACTCCTTCACTGTTGGTGGGAATGTAGAATGGTGCAGCCTCTGTGGAAGACAATTTGACATTTCCTCAGGAAGCAAAATATATAATTGCCATATGATTCAATAATCCATCTACTAGGCATGTATCTAGAAGAACTGAAAACAGTGACGTGAACAGACATTTGCACACCAATGTTCATAGCAACATTATTCACAGTTGCCAAAAGATGGAAACAGCCCAAGTATCCATCAACCAAAGAATGAATAAATAAAATGTGGTATATATACATATATACATATATATATATGTATGTATATATATGTATATATGATAGATTACTATGCTTTTGTAATAAGAAATGAAATTGGAACACATAAGTTCAAATGGATGAAACTTGAGGACATTATACTAACTGAAATAAGCCAGACACAAAAGGACAAATATTTTATGCTCCCACTAATATGAAGTAAATATGAAGAATAAACACATGGAGTTAAAACCTAGACTATAAGTTACTAGGAGATAGGAAGAGGACTGAGAAGGGGTACCGATGCTTAAAATATGTACAATTTTCAATTAGCTTGACTGTAAAAGTGTGGAAATGGATAGAATTGATGGTAACACATTATAGTGAGCATAACTAACACGGCTGGTTTATAAACAGGATTGTGGCTGTAAGGAGTAATCTAGGGATGTAAATGTCAGTTGGAAGAAAGCTAGAGAATAATCTAAGGACTGAATAATATAGTGAATCTGGAAGTAGAGGAAGACTGTGGTTAATGATATAAATACAAGAATGTTCTTCAATGAACTAGAACAAATGTATGTCACTGTTACAAGGTGGTAAGAATATAGTGATACATGGGGAAAATACAGTTAATGCAAATTATGGACTATAGTTAACAGCAATATCATAATATTCTTTCATCAATGTTGAAGGAAGTTATTGTACCAATGCTAAGGGTCAATCATAGCTGGGGTATGGGATTTTTTCTTTTGGACTAAGGAAAATTTCAAGGGTTTACTAGGGTGATGACTGCACAAGTCTGTGATGAAAGTGAAAGCCACTGAGTGTACACTTTGGATAGAATGTTTGAGGAATGGTACTGTATAACACAATGAACCATATGGTGGAAGATAGACTGTGGTTAATAGTGCAAATATGAGAGCGTTCTTTCATGAATTATAACAAATGTACAATACTAATGCATAGTGTTAATATTAGGGGGTATATGGAAAAAACATACCTAGCGTAAGCTATGGACCATAGTTATTGGCAATTATCTGATCATGCTTTTTCAAATTCTGTAACAAATGTTCCACAACAATGTAAGGTGTTGGTAGAGGGTTGATATATGGAAATCTGCACATTATGTGTTGATTGTTTTGTAAGCTCACAACTTCTCTAATAAAAATATTTTTTTAAAAAACTGACAAAAACTTAAAAGTTGTATGTTATCCAGTCAGAACCTATGGATGAGGTAAACATTACTAAAAGAAAGAATCGTGGTTCCTAGTAAGCCCCTTAGGAATATCCTTTGAAAGTCTGTTATAGCTGAGACTTAATATACAAGAATGCTTTTTAAACAAGCAAACAGACATATTCAACACTTGGAGTTCTGTAAACATTCATTGCAGTATTGCCATGTGAAACAAGACCCTGTGCTAGAAATTGACACCTTAGAGAGTTAGAAGTATTTGTTAATATATTATTTCACTATGATAATGCAATGCAATGAAAAATCTACATAATTATTTTACAATTCATGGAACTGAAACCTAGAGAGAACAAGCAATTGGCTCAATAAAACAGCACAAATAATTTGACTAAATTTCACTATTTTTCTGCCAAATGATTGTAAAAGACAGTTTGTGTATAAGGTAATGAATTAGGCCCTCTGGGTGATTAAAAAGAAAAAAATAGAAAAATCAGAATTTTCTCCAGAAAATCTTTAAAGGAGGGGAAAAAAAGAAGGAAAAGGAAAACAGCCTTGATATATCTGCAAACAGAAATCTAGAAAGAAAGACATATTCTTGCATTTGCCCAGCCTCTGCAGACACAATGGTGAGTTTATGAATCAAGTGATCACAATTTGCTTACATTGTACTTTTTGTTTACATTCTGGCTTTCATTGGCATGTACTTTAAATTTAAATGTTCAGAGTTTGTTTTGGTCTAGGAACCTGGAGTTTCATTTACATGTGGCCTTTTATAATTGGGAATGAATCTTTAATTCAAATTAGTATCTTTTTTTAGGGAAACAAGAAAAGGAAAGACAGGCCTTACCCTCTATCAAGTGTCTTGCTTTTCATGTTTTTATTTAAAACTAAATGCATTCCAGTGACTCTATTCTAAGAAAGTTTCTTAATTTCATGAAGCACTGACGTAATTAAATTAATTTAATAAATACTTAATCAGCATGATTCCAGACACTATACAAAGTGTGGAAGGAGATATGAAGATGAAAACAGTATGTTATAAACTATCAAGGAACTCACCTGGAAAGAAGAACCACATAACACAAGAATGCAGTCATTATAGCCCTGACAAAAATGGTAGCTAGCATCCAAGATGGCCACCAGGCTCATTAAGCTCTTGGTATTCACAATCTTGCATAGTTCCCTCCTACATTGTACCAGGGTTAGTCTGTGTGGCCAATTAAATACAGTACAAATGATAGTATACCCCTCCAAGACTAGTTCATAAAAGACAGTATGGATTCTCTTTACCTCTCTTTCATTCTCTCTCTCTGCTCCTAGATCACTGGCTCTGGAAGAAGCCAGTTGCCATGTTGTGAACTACCTGGGGAGAACCATCTGTGTTAAAGATCTAAAATCTCCTGCCAATTACCATAGGTGTGGGCTTGGGAGAAATTGCTCCTGTCTTTCTGATGATTGTAGCCCTGGGTGACATAAGACTGCAGCATCATGAGAGAACGTCAACCAGAACCACTGAGCAAACCCTCCACTGGATACCTAACACTCAAACTGTGTAAGATAATGTGAAATTTGATTGCTTTATGCTGCTCAATTTGAGGGTTATTTATTCTGCAACAACTTACAACTAATACAGCAGATACACATTTAAAGGAAAAACAATGCAAAAGAAGATAAGATTGCTTCCTGTGAGTGAACAGGTTGAGAAAATGAAAGCACTCCCATGGAAGACATGGGACTTTGAACTGGTTTTAAAGAATTGTTTGAGTTTGGACAAGCAGCATGTGGGAGAGGAAATTCTAGAAGTTGGGGAAAGTAGGATGAAAAGTACAAAGACAGAAGTATGATCATGAGTATCTGAAAATATTCCAGCAACTGTATTCTGGGTGCCTGAACAGAGCTAGATGGAAAAGTAGGTGGAAATTAGATGATCGAATGAATCCATTCACCTATTTTCAAACTTAGGAACTAGAGCTTTGTTCAGTAGCCATAGAGTAGAGAGCAATTTTATTAATTATATTTTATTCTTAGGCAAGAGACTCACAAAAGTAAACTTAGTTTACAGAGAATCTCAAGGCAGTGGTGAGTTGAACATATTCTTTGATCCATGTCCAGCCAGGTTCTAAGGGCTGAGTATACCATCCTCACTACTGAACTGTAAACAGTTACAAGGAAGGTTATATTTTCTAGAAGTAAGGAATGACAGAGCCAAGATAAGGTATTTGTTCTGAGAGTTTTGTGTGAATATTGAAGGAATAAATAAATCAAGAATAAACATAGAAAGATAAGTGCCTGAAGGCAGAATGTGAGAAAGCATACATATCATTTGCGTGCCCCAAGGGAACCAGGATCTCTCTACTTGTGCAAAATTCAATCTGCATAAGAGTGCTCAGCAAATGGTATTTTTTAATGTCAATTCACAGATGAGAAAAATGAGTCCAACAAGATGCAAACACTTCAGTCACACAGCTGGGAAGAGATAGAGCTAGAATTTGGATCAAGATCTGTCTAATAATACTTTCTTTACACATTTGACTTTTCTATGATGCCAGAAGGCTATGTTTGTCAGCAGTCATTGTAATTGGAAGTCGAATTTGCCAAGCAAATCTGGGTGAGATAAGATGGTTTCTTTTCTTCCTAACTGGGAGCTAGATTGTCTCTGTGGGACTGATATTCCTATTCAATTAAGCTCATGCCATGGGAACAGTTTGGTAGAAATTCATTTACTCAGTTGAGTGTCTGAATCCACCACTTAGGTGACTTATAATCCATCAAAATATTTTTTCTGGCAGGCCTGTGCAAACCCTAAACCTAAAATAAGCACCTTACAGAATTTCCTACACTTTATGGAGCTAACATAAAAATTTATTGTAAGGTAGAGTGGGAAAGAAAATACTGACTTAAAAAATGTCTCAGTTCATATATTTAAAATAATTTATTTATTGGGAGTGGTCTCCATTAAATATGAGCAGACTCTGAAATCTTTAACCTGGATACTTGACTATAAATGATTGATCACACTAATAATGCTAATAATGGCTTTGGTTAAGCAAAAGAGCAGATAATCAAAATATAATTTATATTGTTTTTGCAAATAAAGAATTGATTTTTACATTATTCTCCTGGATATCCTATATTTAATTTTGTCACAATAGAAAGTTAGTCTACAATAAAAAAGAAATACACTATTATTATGTAACATTGCATAATATATTGAATTTCTAAATATATTTTCTTAGGCACTTGATATAATTAATTTGCTTTTCTCTGGAAGGCATGCCAGTAAAGACAGACAATGACTCAGAGAACAGATGCCATGGGCGCACAGACATTCTACTTTTGGGAAAAGAGTTGACTATTTGAGGCCAATCTATGTGGTGAACCACGGACTTTACTTCTTCTCTCCTTGTCCTCTCTTCCATGACTTTGAAATTTCCCTTGGTCTTTTCCTTCCTTACACCAAATGATGGTTGTTAGAGATTGACTCATGCCCCTCCCCTGCAAAAAAAAGACATGTTCAACTCTTAATCCACAATCCTGAGGGTGTGAACCCACTTGTAAATAGGACATCAGAAGGTGCTTTTATGAGTTAAGTTGTGCCCAAACCAAATGAAGGTTAGCATTAATCAAATATGGTTGAGGTCCTCACAAGCAAAGGAAATTGAACATGGATATAAAAGTCAGAAATCAGTGGAAACCAGATGCGCAGACACAAAGAGGGAGAGAGATCACCTTGGAATGGAGGAATGCTACAGACTCTGGGAGAAAGTAAGCCCTGCCAATGCCTTTGTGTTGGAATTGTAGCCTCCAAAACTGTAAGACTATAAATTCCTGTTGTTTAAGCCAACACATTGTGTGGCATTTGTCATAGCAACCTTGGCAGACTAACACAGTGGAACTCTCAGATTTCCTTAGAATTTATTGAGAGATTCTGACTTTCACATGGATTCTGTAAGCAGGACACTTTATAATGAAATGAAAGGGAAATCCCCCAGGTCTGTACTCTGAAATTGTACATCCTCATTTATACTTCCATACAGTTATAAAGGAAGATAATCTTCAGTTTAAGGTGAGTAGAATGGCATGCTGGTCTAAAACAACCACAGAGGATCCTGCAGCTACAGAGAGCTTATAATGGGGCTTTTAATTTTTAGAAATTGCTTATTTTAAAACTGTCACACGTCTACCTGCATAGGTCCAACCCCCCTTTTTGTGAAACAGGGAAGAAGAATATGATATGCAGATGTTTCATTGAACTTTGTTCACAAGAGCAATGGCTTTTACATTTAGGACTTGTGTCCATTTCTGAAGGTCTTTGGGAAAATCTACGCTAACCACATTGCTGTAAGCTAGGTGCTAGGGTTTGCTTCAAGAGCCCATCCAAATCAAATTCTAGGAAAACAGCAACCATTTGAATGAGAAAGTGTATTGGGAAAAAAATTAGTGAGTATTGTTCAAACTTTAAACTCTGACAATCAGCAACTAATATTGCCTTGGTCAGCATATAGTCAGCATAAAAGGCAGAGAAACCGGGCAGTGACCCCACGGACTAAAGCCAGATCTCACAATTCCTTGTTCCAGAGCAAGCAAACACCACAATAAGTGTTAAGAACATTCCAGAGAGATTGTGAACATTTTTAAGGAAACTGGCCTCTTCCTCAAGAATTGACACATGAACTCTGTAATGTGATTTGGCTCATGATTAGGAAAGATAGGCAATACTATATGTTGGTATAAAATGGGAAGGAAGCATTGGGACCAGATGAAGTCCCACCCTGGGGATGATGCTTCACTCAGGGTAACCCTACAGCAGAACTCTTCACTCTCAGGTGTTGTTTTTACCCTGAGAGTGGGAAGGGCGCTGGACGCTTAGTCCAGGTATTGTCCCTGAGAAAGGGCATTGGAGGCTTCCCCCAGGTATTGTTTCCAATCATGAATACGGTATTGATGCTGATTTAGGACTTCCCAGACCGTAAGCCAGATGTTGGTGTTTCCTCTGGTTTGGTGGTTTGTATATACATGTATTATCACTTAATTTCTTATTAGCTATTTGGTGACTTGTAAATTTGCACAAAGAGTTGGACCCCTGTTTGTTGCTCGCAGGCCACATGTCTTAATAATTACTAATAAGCAGCTATTTCTACATACTATTTTGACTTAAGTATGTATTAATTGTTTCCATCTCCTTTGCATTTATAAACTTTATAATATTAAGCCTCCATTATTTGGCAGAACAGAAAGGCAGACCGTAATTGCAACCATCTATTGGACTTCTGGCCAAGAAGACTTCCTTGGACTCTTAGACCCTGGAGATGAAAATCAGTATCCTCTTATAACTTTTCTCCCTTTTGCATGCTTTCTCCCTTTCTCTTAAATACACACAAACATATTTTAAGAACTAGAACTGTTTTTTCTGAAGTAATAGTACAGTAATATTATATTTTATTCTGAAATTTTATAAAGTCCAAATCAATAATTGTCTCATTAACCATTAGTAAAATGTAAATGTGAGATATCCCTTGAAACTGTAACTACAAAAGCAAACTATTTCTGGACTATTGTATGACTGTAAAACATTCCTAAACATTTTTCTAATAATAGCATTATTCTAATAACTAATAATAATAAAATAATAAGCTCAAGTTATTATTTATTATGAGTCAGACCCTGTGAAAGGGAAATTCCCAAAATCCATACTCATATAAATTGTTAAAGTCATAAATGGTTGAAATAAGTGATTATCTCATTATAAATATAGTCTTGCACAGTTAAGCTGAAGCCCTATAGTTAATTTGGTAAAACACATTTAACCTGATTGAGTGACTGAATATAACACTTAAATGATCAAGATCAATTTCCATCAAAATGATTGAATTAGTTTCCTAGTGTAGTGATACTACCAAAAAAATACACCTATGGCATTGCTTTTATCCTGTGAATTCCATCCTCTACCTAATTTACAGGTCACAACAAATCTACAATTTGGGACTTCAGGGAAGATGGTATTGAAGTAGGAAGACCAGGCCCAACTATCTCACAAAAACAATGGAAGAAGGGCAATAAACTATCTGAAGGAGCTGCTTTGGGAATCTGCAGGTCAGGAGAGTGCTGAGGAACCTCCAGGAGGGAGAGGGATGGAGAGACAAAGAGGCCAAACAAAACTGAGTTATTCACCCCTGAGGCTGGGTAAAGCACATATACCCCACCCTGGAGGTGAATAGACTTGGTAAAATCCCTTGCTCACCGCAGCAAAGTGAGTGGGGAAAGAACATTCTCCTTCCTGAGAGGAAGGGGTCTGGTAGAGGGCAGAGAGTGGTTTCTCTTCAGTGGATTTGGTCAGCCAATCCTCCTTTGAATCTCAAAAAAGATACCAGCCAGCAGTGAAGCAGCCCCAGGGTGAGGGGCAGGAGTGTCTGATCAAGCAGGGCGTCACACCTAACTGCCCTGGGAGAGAGAGGAACTATGTCAGTGAGTTCATAGGCAGAGAGAGGCTTCTAACCACTCTTGGAGAAAAAACCAAGAGAGATAGCCAGCAAACTGTTGGAAGCCTGACTTGCTTGAGGGAGAGGGGGTGGGAAAAGCCAGATAAGCTTTCAGAAGCCTACCTAACCTGTGGAGTATATGTAGCTCAGTGTAGGAAAGCCTGCCGTGCATATACTAGGTTCCTAGTTTGATTCCCAGTACCTCCTAAGAGAAAGGATCCAGAGAGTGATCCACTGGGTTGTCAGGCATCTTATGATAGGGAATGTATAGACTGAGATTGTTTTGGTTTTAGGCTTTTCAACCTATTTTTATTTATTTTATTTATCTTTAAATATTTTTATTCTTGATTTTTTTTTTCACTAAAACTGGGTACCTCATCTATAGAGGGCAAGCTGCAGGGTGATTGATGAGCAACAGCAGCCTGAGATGGTTCCCAAGGGCCTAAGAGGGAAGCCTGTTTTTCGTGTTTTTTTTAAATTATTATTATTTTTGTTTGTTGTTTTTTTCTTTCTTTGTTTCCTTTTTTTTTCTTTTCCTTACTTTTTCTCCTTAGTTACTTTATTTCTTTTCTCTTTCATTTTTCCCTCTTCTGTTGCTTTTCTTTCACTCCTTTTCTTGCTTGGCTTTTTTTCTTCTTCTTCTTCTCTCCTCATCTTTCAAGTCATTTATTTTATTCTATTGTTTTCTTGTTTCATTTATTTTTCCACCTCTTTTACTCTTATTCCTTTTTATTTTTTTATGATTTTTTACTGTTATTACTTTTATTTTCCTGGTTCTTTTATAGTTCCTATTTAAAATTATTAGTAATATTCTCTTTCCCTTTTTCTCTTTTTCCTTTTCTATGGTCGTAATATTTTTTCAAGGGAGCACAGACAACTACAAGGATTTAGAATAAGTGGAAACAAGTGTCAAAGAGGAACCTTAACACAAAACAAAATAAAATCCTAGAATATAAAGGCAAGCTAACCATCTGAATAAGCCCATCAAGATAAACGGATGTCTGCACATCAACAAAAAAATTACAAGCCTTACTAAGAAACAGGAAGACATGGCCCAGTCTTATGAACAAACTAAAAAACAGGAGGAGATGCAGAACATGAAACAACTAATCCAGGATATCCAAACAAATATGATGAATCAACTTAATGAAGTGAAAGAAGAGATAAAGGATATTAAAAAGACACTGGGAGAACATACGGAAGAAATTGTAAACATATATGAAAAGATAACAGATCTGATGATGATGAATGACACAATGCAAGAAATCAAAAATATGCTGGAAGCACATAACAGCAGGTTTGAACAGGTAGAGGAAAAAATTAGTGATGTCAAAGAGAAGACATCTGAAAGCAGCAAGAGAAAAGAGATCCATCACATACAAGGGAAGTTCAATAAGATTAAGCAATGATTTCTCATCTACAACCATGGAGGAAAGAAAGCAGTTGTATGACATAGTTAAGGTGCTAAAAGGAAAAAAATAAATAAACAAAAACTGTCAGCCAAGAATTCTCTATCCAGCAAACTTGTCAGTCAGAAGTGAAGGAGAGTTCAAAATATTCACAGATAAACAAAATTAAGAGAATTTGTCAAAAAGAAACCTGTCCTTCAAGAAGTACTAAAGGGATTTCTGCAGGTTGAAAGGAAGAAACAAGAGAGAGAGGGTTGGAGGAGAGTGTAGAAAGGAAGAATATTGGTAAGAATAACTAAAAAGATAAAAAGAGAAATTTTTAAAAAATGACATATGTAAACCAAAAGAAAATATGGCTAATATAAGTACTGTCTTGGCAGTAATAATATTTAATTTTAATGGATTAAATTCTCTATTCAAAAGACACAGATTGGTAGAATGGATAAAGTAAAATGACCCACCTATATGTCTACAAGAAACTCACCTTAAACCCAGGAATGCAAGAAGGTTTCAAGTGAATGGTTGGAAAATGACTTTATATGCAATAACATGACCACAATAACATGAAGCTTAAAATCAATAAGGGGCAGAGAACCAGAATAAGCACAAATATATGGAAGTTAAACAACACACTCTCAATCAGTGGGTGAAAGAAGAAATTGCAAAAAAAAAAAAAAGTAAAATAAGTAACTATCTTGAAATGAATGAAAATGAGAACAAAACATATCAAAACCTATGGGATGCAGCAAAAGCTGTACTGAGAGGGAAATTTATAGCCATAAATAACTATATTTTAAAAAAAGAATAAGAAAGCGCTAAAGTCAAAGAACTAAATGCACACCTGGAGGATCTAGAAGAAAGATCAATAAACTAATCCCAAAGCAAGCAGAAAGAAAGAAATAACAAGGATTAGAACAGAGCTAAATGAAATTGAGAATTTTTAAAAAGCACTAGAAAGAATTAAAACCAAAAGCTAGTTCTTTGAGAAGATTAATAAAAGTAACAAATCTTTAGCTAGACTAAGAAAGAAAAAAAAAGAGAGAATATGCAAATACATTAAATAAAATTGAGGAAGGGGATATCACCACTGATCCCACAGAAATAAGGAGTATCATAAGGAGGATATTTTGAAAAATTGTATGCCAACAAGATGGATTACTTACATGTAAAGGACAAATTTCCAACAACACATAAGTAGCCTACATTGACAAAAGAAGAAATTGTTGAACTCAACAGACCAATTACAAGTAACAGACCAATCACAGTTAATGAGATTGAATTAGTTATCAAAAACCTCCCAGCTAGGAAGAGCCCAAGGCCAGATGGCTTTACAGGTGAATACTACCAATCATTCCATAAAAAACTAACACAAACTCTGATTAAACTCTTCTAAAAAATAGTAGTGGAGGGAACATTCTGTAACTCATCCTATTATGCCAATATCACCCTAATACCAAAGTCAAATAAAGATGCCACAAGAAAAGAAAACTACAGACAAATCTTTCCAATGAATCTGGATGCCTAAATTCTCAACAAAATACTTGCTAATCATATTCAACAACACATTAAATGAATTATACACCATGGCCAAGTGGGTTTTATCCCTGCTATGCAAGGATGTTTCAACATAAGAAAATCAATCAATGTTATATATCACATTAACAGATTGAAAGAAAAAAAATCACATGATCATCTCTATTGCTGCAGAAAAAGCACTTTACAAAAAATACAACATCCTTTCTTGACAAAAACACTTCAAAAAATAGGAATAGAAGGAACCTCCCTCAACATGATAAAGGTTATATCCAATGGTGAAATGCTAAAAACTTTCCCTCTATGATGTGGAACAAAACAAGAGTACCCACTCTTGCCAGTCTTATTTAACATTGTGTTAGAAGTACTTGCTCAAGCACTTAGGTGAGAAAAATATATAAAAGGCATCCATATTGGAAAGGAAGAAGTAAATTTTCACGATTTGCCACTGGCATGATCCTATACATAGAAATTTCTGAGAAATATACAGCAAAGCTTCTAGAGCTGATAAAAGAGTTCAGTAAAGTGGTAGGATATAAGATCAACATGCAAAAGTCAATAGCATTTCTGTAAACCAATAATGAAGAATCTGAGGGGGAAATCAAGAAAATAATTCCATTTACAAAAGCAACTACTAGAATCAAATACCTAGGACTAAACTGAACTAAAGATGTAAAGGACTTATACACAGCAAACTACACAACATTGTTAAAGGAAATTAAAGAAGACCTAAATAAATGGAAGGATATTCCATGTTCATGGGTTGGAAGACTAAACATCATTAAGATGTCTGTCCTACGCAAACTGATTTACAGATCTAATGCAATCCCAATAAAAATCACATTTTTTGCTGAATTGAAAAAGCTAGATATGGAATTTATTTGGAAGGGCAAGGGGCTCCAAATAGCCAAACACATATTGAAAAAGAAAAAAAAAAATTGGAGTAATCGTGGTACCTGACTTTAAAGCATACTCCAAAGCTACATTGGTCATCAAGCCCCCTCAACTGGGACAGAATGGCCTCTTCAAAAAGTTGTGCTTTGAGAAATGGATATCCATATACAAAAGAATGAGAGAGGATCACTAGCTCATGTCTTATACAAAAATTAACTCAAGATGGATCAAAGACCTAAATATAAGAGCCAAGACCATAAAGATCCTAGAAGAAAACATAGGGAAGCATCTATGAGATCTTGTAGTAAACATGTGAGCAATGAAAGATAAAATAGATAAATGGGATTTCCTCAAAATCCAAAACTTTTGCATTGCAAAAGAGTTTGTCAAGAAAGTTAAAATGCAGCCTACTCAATGGGAAAAATATTTGGTAACCATTTATCTGATAAGGGCCTAATACCCAGCATATATAAAGAAATCCTACATCTCAAAAATAAAAAGAAAATTAACCCATTTTTAAAATGTTTAAGAGATTTGAATAGACACTTCTACAAAGAAGAAAGGCAAATGGCTAAAAGGAACATGAAAAGATGCTCAACATCACAAGCCATTAAGGAAATGCAAATCAAATCACAATGAGATATCATCTTACATGTAGTAGACTGACAGCTATTAAAAAAAAAGAGAGGACAAGTGTTGGAGAGAATGTGGAGGAAAGGGAACACTCATCCACTGCTGGTGGGAATGTAGAATGGTGCAGCCATTGTGGAGGACACTATGGCAATTCCTTAGGAAGCTAACTATATAGAATTGCCATATAATCCATCAATCCTGCTTCTGGGTATACAGCCCGAAAAATTGAAAGCAAGGACGTGAACAGATATATGCACAAAAATGTTCATAGTGGCATTATTCACTATTGCCAAACATTGGAAGCAACCCAAGTGTCCATCAAATGAATGGATAAGCAATTTGTGGTATATACGTATAATGGAAAATTACTCAGCTGTAAGAAAGAATGCAGTCTAAACACATGGGACAACATGGATGATTCTTGAAGACCTTATGTTGAGTGAAGTAAGTCAGTGACTAATGGACAAATATTACATGACCTCACTGATATGACTTAAGCAAATTGAGCAGACAACCAGAGCTAGAGTCTGGAAGATAGGTTTTCAGGAGATAGAAAGGGAGTAGAGGGCAGTGAGCTGATGCTCAGTATGGACAAAATCTATGATAAGGTGGAAGAAGGTGGGTGGTCAGTGGATGGTGGTGATAGTAGTGCAGTGATGTGATTGAGTTCTATGGTGCTGTGATGTGATGGGGAGTAGCATGGGGTGTTGAATAGGACTATCCATGGAACTGGGGGGAGGGCTGGAGGAAGGAAGAGGTGATTTCTGGGGATTTGTAAGCCTTTGGTTAAAACTATAATGGTGGGAATGTTCTTTTGGAAAATATAGCAGGGGAAGTTCACTGACGCCATGCATCAGGGGTGAGGAGATATAAGGGGTAGGGTGCACCAGGGCATGATTCTCTGGAATATGAAAGTGTTCATCTTGTCATACAGTGTTATCTCAGTGGGTGGAGACCCATACAATAAACAAGCAAATATTAAATTCCCATCATGGGAAGTCCTGCTATGTTCTCAATTAGAGGGGCAAGAATCTCTTGAGAACATAGGAAATGCCTAGTAAAATAAAACAGACCAATGTGTAAAGTCTTCAGTATTATTGCATGTAACTATGAAGCTTATTCTACAAAAACTGAAACTTAGTGGCTACCATAGGTTCCAAGGGGAGGGAGAGGGAATAATAGAATAGATAGAACATAGGGCATTTTA
>JAQZBX010001030.1:58163-90691 GCA_029593785.1 Cabassous unicinctus | reverse complement strand
GTCCTTCGTTACAAGTAGATTCCAAATATCAGAAGTTCGGGGCCATGGACTCTTTTATATTTGCATTTCTATTATATCTTCATTACCTGGAATTAGTGATTGCAATAGAAGGTACATGAAAACTCTATGCATATGAAGATGAGAGTCCCAAGACATTCCAGTCATGGAAAATCTATTACCATGCACATTTTCCCCCTGAGAGTGGCCATGGCTGAATACTTTATTTTTTTAATTTTTTTAAATATATATATTTTTCAAGATACTTAGATTACATAGATGCCACACAAAAAACATAGGTATTCCCATATGCCCCGCTCCCCACACCTCCCACACCCTCCCACATAAACATCCTTCATCAGTGCAGCACATTCATTGCAATTGATAAACACATCCTGGTACATTGCCACTGAGCATGGACCATAGTTCACATTGTAGTCCACACTCTTTCCCACATAATTCTGCCGGTTATGGGAAGATATATAATAGCCTGTATCTGTCATTGCAATGTCATTCAGGACGATTCTCAAGTCCCATAAAATCTCCCGTATTACAACTGTTTTTCCCCCTCCCTGCCCCCGGAGCCTCCAATGTCACTTTCTCCACATTAATGTTGTAATTTCTTCCATTGCTAGAATCACAATGAGGCAATAGTAGAATACCAGTAAGTCCACTCTAGTCCATAGTTCATTCCCCAATCCTGAGGATTCTGGGATGGTGATGTCTACTCCACCTCTAATTGAGAGGGGGCTTCGATCCCATACAGTCAATGGATGGGACTCTCTTGCTTGCATTTGTAGGCTCTCTCGTTTCCTTGGTATGGTGGTTATGACTATTCTTTCATTGCACAGTAAAATGACAGTAGTTCTGGAATTTTCATTATTTGAAGAGATGTCAAGGAAATGCAAAGAAACAAAAATTTTTTTAGATGATTCTCTATAATTAGTAAACAATATTAGAAATATATTTTAACTTATTAATAACATTTCATCCTGTTTTAGGCCAGATGGATAATTTTTATTATTTGCATTTCCCCAAATCCTTCATCAAAAGTAATCCAAGAAGAATATTCTCTCTTTCTAGAAAAGGAAATAAGGCTTAAGTTTTTTTTTGTTTTTTTTTTTTCTTTTTCTTTTTCACTAAACAGGCAGTAATGTAAATGATGTACATTTGAAAGCTTGGTTTGCTTCAGTTTAAACAGAAACCAAGTGTTCTTCATTTAATAAGGATTCAGGACCAACTAGAAACTTGTTTGTAGGAACAAAACAAGAGAAAACAAACAAAAAAGCAACTCAACTTTATTGTGATATGTCTCAGCATCACATTGCCAAATTTAGAATGAAGAAAATGTCAAATATTGGTAAAACTGCTAAGTAGTGTTTATTTCAAATTGCCTGTGTGCTAAATTGCTTAGGCACCCCTTAATTAAATTTAATAAGTAAATGCTTTATTTACTTAAAACTAACAGGAAATAGTTGCTGCACTTTTACAAAGTTCTATGCAAATTCTTGAGTCTAACAATTTGAAAATGCATTTTTATACACACAATTTATTTTTTGATACCCTCTTTCCTAGACCAAGTCTAAGATACATATTCTAGTTCCTGGCTCCTTTTGAAACTAAGCTCCAACTTAATTAAATTATTTGAAGTTAAGGAGCCAGAGAGGGAACTTAAAACATTGTTCATGATTTACTAAATATTATTTTCTCTCCCTGAGTGACTCCATTCTGCAATTGCCTATTCATATACCTTATTATTAGACTGAAACAAATAAAAATGACATTTTCGTTGGTCAAAAATTATCAAACATCAGCAATGTCATGTGGTTCAAACAAAACCATGAAGGAAGAGGCCATTTCTTATTCTCATTGTGTCTGAGAGCAATTAGATGTTTAATATCACATAGAAAATGCTCAATAAGTATTTGCTTAATTAATAGAATGACAAACAATTTTCAAATTACTGGTTTTTTTTTGTTATTTGTTCATTTATTCATTCATTTTTTGACTTTTTTATTCAATGAATCAATAAACATTCATTCTGTGGAATGGATATTATCAGTCAGTTAGAGAAAGTTTATTATGTTGGAAGAGTATAAATTATCAAGAATAGTTAATACAAATAGAATATCTTAAGTCCACAAAATTGAAGTGAGCCAAGAATCCAGACAGGGTTTTACCAGCTAGAGTAGCCTATCCAACTGAGGCTAAATTTGTTTTTTTCCACCATTCAAATGATATCATAACTATATGCAATTTAGGTAAATAGTAATTTGCAACAGAATAATACATGGTTAGTTAGCTCAGCCTTTAGGCAGGGTCAGCAAAGGAGTTTGAAAGCAGTTGTATTTTCAAATTGACTCTCCTGTTCCACTTACTGTTAGCACTGCCTGAAAGGAACCAGGGACTAGAAAAAGGCAGAATCTTACCTTGATTTTTCTACTATAGCTGGGAGAGTTGGTTCTGACCAAAGAAGTGGATCAAGAAATCAAAGCAAACTTTCATTGAGTACCAAGCAGTATGTTAGCCACTGAAGACAGAGCACTAAAGAACACCCTCTTTAGAGGGCCATATAGACTTCAAGCCAGGCTGGAAGAGAGAAGGAGAAAAAAGTTTTCTGGAAAGAAGGTTAAAGAAAGTTAAAAGGTTAAAAATTTTCTGGAAAGAAGGTGGAAAAGGTTAAAAAGCTTTCTGGAAAGAAGGTTAAAGTTTTCTGGAAAGAAGGTTGCTTGACTTGCCTTAAACTTCCCTAGAGTAATTAGCAAGCCCATCTTGTAAAATGAAACTGCTAGAAGCTGAAGGACTAAGAATTAAGTTTAATCCCATGGTTGGGGAGATTAAGATGCCTACAATCCCAGGAACAATAATTTTAAGTGTTCAGGCTTTAGCTGTAGGAGGACATACCCAAACCCTAGGTAGAACATTCAAAGAAGCAGAGCTGTAAGTAGTATAGCTTAGATTTGAAGCTATGTTTTCAGACATCACTCCCTATATTCTCTCTATAAGCACAGATGCAGGCCCTGGGGTCAGAAAGACTTGTGTCCCAACTCCTGTTTTTCCATTGACTTCCTACACAACTTTGTGTACATTTCATAAATTGTTTTGTATTTCAGTATCCTCAGCTCTACAAATGGATGATAAGTATATTTACCTCATAGGATTGTCGTGATAAGTAAGTTAGAAAAATCTCTGTAAATGATATTGCGTAGAGTCCAGTTTATAGCAAATTAAAAAAAATCTGCTATCTGAATTTTTATGAAGCAAAATGGTATCCAGTTGGAACCCAACAGAGCTAGAAGTGTCAGCAGATTTAGTTAATTATTGTCTATAATGGATTTGAAGTGTTGCTAGCTCTAGCAGTAATGTTCTTTTAGCAAAAGAAAACCTATATGTTGCTTGAAGGACCACCATCTTCTATACTTCGATCAGCTGACTCCACTCTTGGCTCCAGGAAGTGGAGACAGGCTGTGCACTGCAGGACTCCAGAGGACATCTTTTTCATAGATTTGGAGACATATCCTGCTTTGAAAATCAGCACTTTCCATGTCCCTGGTCATTGTGATTGGTTCTGAGATGGGTACTTTCACAAATTAGGCTAATCAGGGTCTTCAAAGATTCCATTCTAGGACTTTAGTTAGGTCTATGGGGACAGTGTCACTCTCTTTCCAGAGGTAGATGCTGGAGCTTGAAAACAGAACTCACAGAGAGGAAGCATAATCAATAAATGGAAAATGAGACAAATTCTATTGCAGTGAAGTTCTTGGATCCCTTGAATAAGCCACATCTCAAGATCTATTCCTGAATGATTAGTTAAATCAGCCAATAAAGTATCTTTTTTTTTTGCTTAAGTAAAGTTCTGTTGGATTTTCTCTCACTTGTAACAGAAAGCATCCTAATTGACTCATGGTCATTGACATACTCCGTAACTGATATTGAATAATACTTTGTCTTTAAAAGTTAGGAGATCTTTTGACCTCTTGGTCTCATCTAATTAGTTACATGAATGTGATCTCTATCTGGATTGTATAACCTACCTAGCACACGTTTGTTATTACCCATTGGCTAATTTTTCTTATTTTTCCCAGTATTCTTTTAAGTGGAATAAAAGTGGATTAAAATAGTGAAATAATAAATGTGGAAGGATAGTAGTGAGATTTTAAATGGAAACACCATTGTAATTTCTTTCTTTAAAATTCTAGGCATTGGGTTATGTTCCCTCAGTCACTCCATTTTAGAAACCAAAATGTCCATTTACTTTTTTGTTTTTTTTTTGCCTTGTTACCTGAAGTCTGAAGGCTAGAAAGCAATGGGACGATACATTAACTTCAGTAAATAAATATCTGCCACTGTCTGTAAAGTACCTTGAGGCTTTAGTGATAGGTACTACGTAAATGTAAAAGTGACCTGAAATAAAAATAGCTGAGAGTGCTCTCAAAGAGCAAAGCTATTAACCCTAGGGTTCTGGTCAAATTCTAACTCAAGCAAGTTTTCCAGACAGATTTAAATCAGTGCCATTTCATTTGAAAGCAGCAGGACTCAGAGAGAGCACATACTCTCATGCAGTGTTCCTGTGCCTTATTGCTATTTGACATTTCATATGCTCTGACATACCAAAGGTAGGGGTGCAATATTTATTCATCAACACACTGTACAGAACAGAGATGCAGCCTCTGTCCAGGGGAGCTTGTTCTAATGGTGCCTGTGAACTTGAGCTGAGAGACAAGTTAACTGATGTCTAAAGCCACAGGCCATATCTTTGTGGATTCTGGACCTGTGGTTTCAGATGAACTACATATCTCTTATGTCTTTAATACTTTGTATGGCAAAAAAAGGTATAGGAAATGAGTTGGGTTAATAGCAAACATACTAGGCAGCATTATGAGGTTAAATAACTGGCTTACAGTTAAACATTAATAACTAATTGCACTCCATCTCTTTTGCATATAAAACAAGAGATATACAGCTATTAATCCAAAAAAGAAGCTGGTGAAAGATGCACTAGGACCTTGAAAAAAGAGAGAATGAGTAGTCAAAGACATAGATTGTGAACCAGAAAAGCCTAATATATCTTCAAATCAGAGGACTGAATACTTCAGAGAGGGTATGAATTATAATATGAGAAAAATCCATTGAATCTTGTTACAAAATTAATACCAGTGATCTTAACAGAAGTTGTGGCAGAGAGGATGAAGCTCAAGTGGTTGAGCTCCTGTTTCCCATGTATGAGGTGTCAGCTTTGATCCCCAGTACCTCTTAAAAACAGAACAAGCTAACAAACAAACAAAAAACAAACTTGGAGAAGCCAGTGTAGCTCAGTTGAGCACCGGCTTCCTACATACGAGGTCCCGGGTTCAATCCCCGGCCCCGATACCCCCCCCCCCCCAAAAAAAAAAGAGAGAGAGAGAGAGAGAGAGAAGTTGTGGCAGGGGGCAAGTTAACCCTAAATCAAAAGTGTTTTTTTTAAGAATTGAGTGACTGGTCATTAGGCAAAAAATAATGAGAATAAGTTTGAATGAGTTCAGGATGTCTTCTAAGAAGTTTGGAAATGGAGGGAAAAAATAAAGAACATCATAAATTAAAAATGAGCAACACTTAGTCTAAGATGACAGTATAGCCTGTTCAGACATACAGTATCCATTCCCAAAATTTGAATCCTATGTGGTCTGAAGGACAACTCCTTCCCAAGGATTAACATAGAGAATCTTCTGTTTCTCAGCAGCTCTAGATCTCTCTGAGAGTTTCAAGCTAACAACTGACAGCGTCAGTTCATCATGTTCAACTTGGTGGAAATACTGATAATGTTGATGACAAACAGTTTTTCCTGTCTACATAAAACTAAATCCATTGATTTGGTTTTAAACTACTACTCAGCACAGCAGAATTTTCTATTTTGTACAAAAAGCTTTAATAAATCCTTTCATTAGGTTTTCAAATATGCAGAAATTTGTTGTCTGAACAAGCGTTTGGGGGAAGACAATTATTATTTATAATTATAGTGACAGTGAAGTGAAACTGGAAAAATACTAAACACTTTCTTTTTAGTAATTTGGAATATACATTTAGGAAGTTTATGATGTATTTGATAAAGAACAAAACTTATATAATATCATTGCAAATGATAAAAGCAGAAGAATGTTCCCCTTATTTGCAAAGGCAAATATCTCAGATTTTCAATTTAAAAATATGTTATTTTTGCATGTATTTTCAAAACAGTAAAATAAATTTTCTATAATGGGATGAAAATATCTTTTTCTTCCAAAGATATTTCAACCGAGAATACAGCCACATTGGAGAGGGGGGATTTGGATTTGTTTTGTTTTTGTGTTTGTTTTTATTTAGGATAACAGACAGAAATATTGGATGGCATTTGTATATTTCAAAGAGAAATGTAAGTGTAGGAATGAAATGAAAGAACATAAGATATGGTCCCTGGTTTCTTAAACCTGGAGTGAGCCAAC
This sequence comes from Cabassous unicinctus, assembly GCA_029593785.1. Taxonomy (NCBI): domain Eukaryota; kingdom Metazoa; phylum Chordata; class Mammalia; order Cingulata; family Chlamyphoridae; genus Cabassous; species Cabassous unicinctus. The sequence goes on along the minus strand of JAQZBX010001030.1, from coordinate 84,236 downwards.
CAGCTCTGTTATCACCCATTATCACAAACCATAGGTCTCATCCCTGTGTCTCATCTTGTACACATGTATCTTTAATCCCAAGGAGAAGCCAGTGGGAGAACACATGGCTAGTCAGTGTTACCCCATCAGCCCTACTGGAGGAGCAAATGAACATTCATGCCCTGTATAACAGTTGGTCAGCCAACCCATCAATCATAAAACATGAAATTTAAGGAGAGAAAACAAATATTTTCCCCATTTTATTTTTTACGTTACTACAAATGTTGGCAGGAAAACAGTCCATTAACTCATTATTAACCTAAAAGGATTGACTTAATAGACCACAATATTCTCACAGGTAAATAATACAAGGTTTTGTGTATTGTGTCTTTATACAGCCCAAGAGCTCTTGCAGATGATAGGGGCCCCGTTTTATTTTAAATTCCTTTGTTCATGTTATCAAAGGCCTGAGATTTAAAATTAATGAGCAGGTCTGTAATCTTCACGAAGATCTGGAAGAACCACTTCTATACAGTCACTAAGAGACTAAAAGCCAGACTAAAATTAATTTTTCTTCCCATACCATGGTTGATGATTTAAATTTACTAAGAAATAATTTTTTCTTAAAGGACAAATAAAAGCCTTGTGCTCACTCTAGCTTCACATTTGAATATGACTCTTATATCTTTGCTCAAAATGAAATTTGTCATGCATCCCTAAACAGATGGAGTCTGAGTTTCTGTTGTGGAAAAGTATTCATCCGGTGTTAACATGGCCCAGGCTAGTATTTAGAAGAAGCCAAAGATTCTGACCCTTGGGAGACATAAGACATGGTTTGTCCTAGCTCTCCAGCACAGCAAAAGAGGAAAAACAACTTTTAAATCACATAACTGTGCAAAAATCCCTATTAGAAACTTCAACCTCATCCTCTGTCCTGGAGAACATGCATTCATTAAATACTTACTTCCCACACAGACCATAAAAACTACCTTTGTTTGCAGTCCCTGCAGATGTCACCTCTCAAAAAAGGGAAGGTCTATAACTCCTTGATGGAATAACTTAGAATCATTTGCCCAAATTGTGACCTGGTGTTTATAAACCAGGATAAATCGCCTCACACTAAAAGGGAGGAAACCAAAGCAAGAAATGGTTATGTGAATTACTCCCAACAATATGTTGCATGATTTAAAATCCAATGTGTAACTTGCATCCCTGAACTTCTCCTGCTTTTTCCAAAGAAGCAGGTGAATGTTAAAAAGAAAAAAAAAAAGAGGCTGAGGTGGTTTTCTAGATTCCAGAGTGATTTTTAATAGACTTCACTTTTTATTAGTTCCTTTAATAAAAATGCAATTTTGTGTGTACAATACCATGGAAAAGGAAACCAGAGCCAAAAGTATTTAATTAGTCATCAAAATATGTGGCTTTTAAATATTACCATCTTAAATTTGGAAAAAATAATTGAGGTTTTGAAATAGTTTCAATACTTTAACTTCAAGATCAAATAAGAGTCAGTGATGAAGAAAGGAAGAGAAATAAGATCATGTAATTTCCCAGTCAGTGAACTATATGTCTGGTCTTAGCATTCTAAATGTGAAATAATAATTAGTGCTGTTCCTTGGAGAAAATTTTTAAATTTTGATAATCATGTGTAGCACTCATTGTTAATAAAGTAATTAACATCTATAAAAACATATACATTTTATTTTACTTCTTGAACTTACACTTCATTTTCATGAAGGATGTTTTATTTTGACCTTTTAGTGTATTATATTCTCAAAATTAGCTCATCAACCTTCTTTTAACTATTATAATTTTTTTCCTGATTCTCTTAAGAGGGTTTATAATTAGTAACGCAAATTGTAAGCTTGAAACCTTAGAGATGTGTTGCCTTTCCAAGTATTTCTCCTTTGAAATGTTCAAAACAACATATTGACAAAGGTGTATTCTTTAGGGAGTCTTCATCAAAACATATATGATATGATTGTTGCTATGGCAACTGGTTTATTAAACATTAGAATTAATAACTCTCAAAACCATTTAGGCTGGCATGAAAGAACTTCATAAATATAATTGAGTAATAATGGGAAAAATAACAATTTTATATTTATATATTATATTTATATAAACTATATAAAACAACTCTCACAGATATATATATTACATATAACAACTTTCATTTAAGAGTAAATCTCTAGGGAAACACAAAGAAAACAGGGGAGGAAAAAATAAAAACATCAGAGGAAATTTTAGCCTTTGATAACTACAGCTACAGAGCATAGTAACTCCTAGACATAGTAACTCCTAACTCCTAAACAGATAAACATAAAACCACACACTAAAGGCCCATTTACCTCAGTTCCTTTATCTGGTACATCATTTCAGCATTCAACAGAAAAAATTACAAGACACACTAAAAGGCATCAGAACCAGACTCAGATATGGCAGAGATTTTGGAATTATCAGAAATTTAAAATAACTATGGTTAATATGCTAAAGCCTCTAAAGGAAAAAGTGGACAGCATGCAAGAAGAGACATGGAGACTCTATGAAAGAATTAAAAGGAAATGCTAGAAATAAAATCCCTGAAACAGAAATGAGGAATGCCTTTGAAGGGCTCATTAGCAGATTGGACATGGCCAAGTATAATTTTTTGGCATAGACCTAAAGATATGTCAATAGAAACTTACAAAACTAAAATGCAAAGAGAAAAGGGTTAAAAAAGATGGAACAGAATATCCAGGACCTGTGGGAAATTACCAAAGTTGTAACATGTATATAATGAGAATACCAGAAGAAGAAAGAGAGAAAAGAAAGGAAGAAATATTTAAAGTAAAAATGGCTGAGAATTTTCCAAAATTAATGAGAGACACTAAACCATAGATCCATGAAGCTCAGAGATCATCAAACAGGATAAATAAGAAAAAAGAAAAAAAGAAAAAAAAAACCTAGACATATCATATTCAAACTTCATAAAATTAAAGGCAGAAAACATATTGAGAGAAGCCGGGGGGTGGGGTGGGGGCAGGACCTTAACTATAGAAGAACAAGGATAAGAATTACATCAGGTGGGAGGATGACAGAGTGGGAAGTTCCAGGAATCAGTCCCTCCACTAGAACAAATATTAATCAGGCAGGAACTCCCTGAATCAATTATCTGAAACTCCAGAGTCTAGTAGAACACTGTACAGCATCCAGTGAAGAGTGGGAGGAAGAGGCTGGTAAATTACACTAAATACCAGTAAATTGCTCTCTCCCCACAATTACCATGACCCATTCCCCACTCTTGCAGTAGGCAATAGGAGGCATAACTCCTGGTGTATGTTGCTGATGTCAGAGAAGGACATAAAAATCTACTTTCTTAAGATCAGGGGGAGAGGATCATGTCCCAATCACTGATCACTGCTTTAGATTAGCTACTTTGGATTGCTGGGGGCCCAACTGTAAGGAAGGCCATTGTTCCAATCCACCCTGGATAAAAGCAGCAGAGAATTAAAGATGGTGTACTCTCAGTGCTGCAGAGGACAGTTGAAGAGCTGCGTTTGCTGAACTGGGGCCAAGTCAAGAAAACACAGCTTTAGGGTGACATGGAAGAGTTCTTGGCTCCCTTTATTGGTCCCTCCATCATGCCCTTCCTAGGGCAGTCAGGAGCTGGCTGATGCTCCCTTTGTGGGTCCCTGGTCTTGTTCTGACTGGGAAAGACTGACTTGGGAAAATCCTGTCAGGCATGACCCCACCCACCTCACAGAATTTGCTTTCCAGACAATGGCAGCTTGAGAAACAATTGAGGTGAATGGCCTGGGGCAAAGGCTTACCTCCTTTAATTCAGCAGTGGAACAATGAGAAAAGGAGAAAGTCTGTTTCCCAGGAAGTAGAGGGGGCATTCCAACTCTGTACCAAGCCCAAGCCCAAGACAAGACAGGCCCAGAAGAGAAAGGGAGGACCCTGTACTTTGCATTTGCCTTGGGATGAGCTTCTTGATAGAGGGATGAACTCTGATGGAGACCACAAGCTAACACAAAACCAATTTGCAAAGACAGTGAAAGGTGTTTTTCGCTTTGGTTTTGTAAGCTCTTGACACTCAAGAATACCTTTGTCAAAGTATTAGCTGGTTACAAACTCAAGAAACAGAAATCTCATGGAATAAATACCAGAGTTAAGATTTGTACAAAAAAAATATTACAAGACAAAGAAACAGGAAGTGATGGTCCATCAGAGGAAGAGGACAAAAATACAGAAAACATCAATGAAGAAGTCCAGATTGTGGACTTACTAGACAAAAATGTTTTAAAAAATGATCTTGAACATGTTCAAGGAGATGAAGGAAATACAGAGAAAGAATTAAAGGATATCAGGAAGCAGTGAATGAACAATATGAGAATTTCAATAGATAGAAATTTTTAAAAGGAACCAAACCACACAACAAGACTAGGAGACCACAGTAACTGAAATGAAATATTCCCAGGAGGGATTCAACAGCAGATTGGAGCCAGCTGAAGAAAGAATCAGTTGACTCAAAGACAACAATTGAAATGAGTCAGGCTGAGGAGCAGAGAAAGGAAAAAGAATTATAGACAGTGGAAATAGTGCAAGAGACCTCTGGGATGCCAACAAGTGTACCAGTATACGCATTATGGGAATAAAAGAAGGAAAAGAAGGACAGAAAGGGGCAGAAAATAAATTCAAAGAAATAATGACTGAGAACTTCTCAAATTAGCAATAGATGCGATTACGCACATCTAAGAAGCCCAGAGAACAGCAAATCAGAATAAACTTGAAGAAAAAGGCAGCCTGCCACATACTAATCAAACTCTCAAATGCAAAGGAATAGGAAAGACTTCTGAAAGTTATAAGAGGAAAGCAATGTGTTATGTACAAAGGAGTCCCAATAAGATTGTGTTGATTTTTCATCAGAAATCACAGAGGAAAGAAGGCCATGGGTTGAAATACTTCAAGTGCTGAAAGAAAACAATTGCCAACCAAGAATTTTATATCCAGTGAGACTTTCTTTTAAAAATGAGGAAGAGTATAAGACATTTCAAGATAAATAAAAACTGAAGTTGTTTATCACCATTAGACTGGCCCTACAAGCAATGCTAAAGGGATTTCTTAGGACTGAGAGGAAAGGACATTAGACAGTGGTTCAAAGCAGAATAAAGTAATAAAGAACCCCAGTAAAGGTAAGTATTTGGGTAAATATATGTGCCAGTACTACTGGTATGTAACTCTACTTATTACTTCCTACAGGTGCTAAAATGCAAATGCATAAAAGGTAATGATAAATCTACAGGTTCGGACATACAGTGCACAAAGATATAGTGTATAACAGATACAAAAAAAGGTGGGGGAAGGAGGAGTATGGGAACAGTGTATGTGTATACTATTGAAGTAGGTATCAAATAAAATTTGATTGCTTTATATTTAGGATACTACATTTTAAACCCAAAGTAACCCCAAGAAAAATATATGAAAATATACCCAGATAGAAATGAGAAGGGACTCAGTATAGTGCAATACAAAAACATCAAATAAACATGAAAGTAGGCATTAATGGAAGAATTAAGGGACAAAAAAATGTGTAGGACTTTTCTTATTTTGCAACAGGGCTACTGTTGTAAAGTACCAGATTTTTTTTTTTTTAATTAGGAGAAAATCTTACAGTTCCATGGCCATGAAATATTCAAATCAAAGTGTCATCAGTGATGCTTTCTCACCAAAGTCAGCTATTGATGATCCTGGTGTCCTGTCACATGGTGAAGCAAGATGGTAGCTGATTTTGCTGAGGTCCCTGACTTCCCCCTAAGGCTCACCATCTCCCAGAGCTCAGCTCTGGGCAACCAGGCATAAAGCTTGTCTCTTTCCAGGCCTACTCTCTCAGTCTTGGCTGCTCTGCTTTCTTCCCGAGTTGGGCTGTGGGCTATAAGGCATATGGCTCATCTCTTCAGCTTTGAGCTGCAACATGTGCCCAGCCTCTTATAGGCTTCATGCTTCATCTTTGGCTGCTAGCAATCCTCGATTCTTCTCTCTCACATGGCTGGGTCAAAATGGTAGCTTCCTTTCTCATCTGTCTCTTCCTCTGTGTTTCCATTTATATAAGGCCTAGCAAGAGGGCAGAGACCCAACCTGAGTCATGCCCCACTCACTGATGTCATCCAATCAAACTCCATCTACTCAGGTGATCTAATCAATGTCCCTTGACAGAATCTAATGCAAAGTGTCTCGCACCCACAGGAATGGATTAGTTAAAAAACATAATCTTTTTTGGGGGAAGGGGGATTCATCCAACTATTCACAAGACTTATAAAGGTTTAATACCAAAACAGCAGAACAAAGTCCTGCATTATCAGCCGTGACTTCAATTGTAAATGGATTAAAATTAATCCATTTAAAAGGCAGAGATTGGCAGAATGGATAAAAAAGCATGACCCAACAATATACTTTTTACAGGTGACTCACTTTAAATTAAAAAACATTGAAAGTGAAAGGATGGGGAAAAAGCAAACAAACATGTAAGTAGCAACCAAAAGCAAGTAGGCATAGCTATGCTAATATCAGATAAAATAGACTTTAAGTCAAAAACTATTATGAGGGGCAAAGACAGTCTTTATATATTGATAGTGGGATAAAATCAACAAGAAAATGTAACAATTATAAATATATATGCACCTAACAGCAGAACACCTAAATATATGAAACAAATACTAACAGATTTGAAGGCAGAAAAAGATAGTTCTACACTAATACTAAAAGACTTTAATATACTACTTTCAAAAATGGATAGAATATCTAGACAGAAGATCAATAAGGAAACAGAAAATTGAAAGATACCCTAACCAACTAGACCTAACATACATACATAGAAAACTTCACCCCAAAATAACAGAGTTAACATTCTTCTTGAGTGTACATGGATCATTCTACAGAACAGACCATAGCTCAGGTCTTGTCACAAAATAAGTCTCAATAAATTAAAATATGTTGAAGTTACACAATATATTTTCTCTGAGCACAATGGAATGAAGGTAGAAATAATTAAGAGAGGGATAAATAGAAAATTAACAAATATATGGAAAACAAAAAATTTTACTCTTAAACAACCAGTGGGTTAAAGAGTAAATCAGGAAGGAAATTAGGAAATATCTTGAGGTGAATGAAATGAAAATACAACATACCAAAATTTATGGGATGCAGTAAAGGGAGAGCTAGGAGGGAAATTTATAGCTCTAAATGCTTACATTAAAAAAGAAGAAAGATTTCAAATCAATGACCAAACCACAAAACTGGAAGAGCTAGAAAAGGAAGAGCAAAATAAAGTCAAAGTGAGCAGAAGAAAGGAAATAATAAACATTTGAGTGGAGATAAATGAGACAGGGAATTTTTTAAAAATAGAATAAACAAAACCAAAAGTTGGTTCATTGAAAAAATCAATAAAATTGACAAACTTCTAGCTAGACAGATGAAGAAAGAGAGAGAGAGGATAAAAATATCTAAAATCAGGAACAAAAAGAGAGACATTACTACCAACCCCACAGAAATAAAAGGACTACACACAGATAGTATGAACAACAGTACACCAATAAATTACACAACCTAGACGAAATGGACACATTTTAGAAATATATAAATTATGTACACTGACTCAACAAGAACTAGAAAATGTCAACAAACCAATTACTAGTAAAGAGATTGAATCAGTAATCAAAAACTTCTCAACAAAGGAAAACTCAGCTGCCTTCAAAGGGAAATTTACCACACATTCCAAGAGGAATTAACAACAAAATTGCTCAAAGTGTCCCCCAAAATTGAAGGAAACACTCTCTAGTTCATTCCATAAAGTCAACATCAACCTCATACCAAAGCCAGATAAAGATATCACAAGAAAAGAAAATTACGGACGAATATCCTTTATGAATATGGATACAAAAAGTCTTCAACGAAATACTAGCATATTGAATCCAACAGCATGTTAAAATAATTATACAACCAAATTAAATAGGATTTATCCTTGGTATGCAAATATGGCTCAACATTAGAAAGTCAATTAATGTATTATGTCACATTAACAGAATGAAGGAAAGAAAAAGATATGACCATCTCAATTGATGCAGAAAAGACATTTGACAAAATCCAGCTCCCCTTCTTGGTAAAAATACTTAGAAAACTAGGAATAGAAGGAAAATTCCTCAACATGATAAAAGACATATATGATAAAAACACAACTAACATCATAGTCAATGGTGAAAGGCTGAAACTTTCCTTCTAAGATCAGAAACAAGATCAGGATGCCCACTGTCACCATGATAATTCATCATTGTACTGGAAGTTCTAGCCAGAGAAATTAAGTAATGAAAAAGAAATGAAAAACATCCAAATTGGAAAGGAAGAAGCAAAACTTCTTATTTTCAGATGACATTATCCCATATACAGAAAATCCTGAAAAATCCACAACAAAACTTCTAGAGATCATAAGTGAATTCATCAAAGTGATGAGGTACAAGATCAAGACCCCAAAATCAGTATTGATTCTACACTCCAGTAATGAACAATCAGAAAATAAATCAATAAAAAATTCCATTTACAGTAGCAACTAAAAGAATCAAATACCTAGGTATAAATCTAACCAAGCATGTAAAGGATTTGTACACAGAAAAGAAAACATTACTAAAAGAAATTTTAAAATATCTAAATAAACAGAAGGTTAAACTATGTTCATAGATTGGAAGACTAATATTGTTAAAATGTCAATTCTACCAAAAGCAATAAACACATTCAATGTAATCACAGTAAATATTCCAACAATCTTTTTTGCGGAAATGGAAAAGTTAATCAACAAATTCATATGTAAGGGGCCCAAAATAGTCAAAGCCACCTTGAAAAAGAAGAATGAAGCTGTAGGACTCACTCTTCCTGATCTTAAAACTTATTATAAAAGCCATAGTAATCAAAATAACATGGATCTGGCACAAGAATAGATATATTGATCAATGGAATCAAAATAAGAGTTCAGAAAACAACTCTCATGTTTATATAAAACTAATTTCTGACAAGGGGCAAAAGCCACTCAATTGGGAAAGAATAGTCTCTTCAATAAATGATGCTAGGAAAACTGGATCTCTATTTTCAAAAGAATAAAGGTGGATCCCGACCTCACACCATATATAAAAATCAACTCAATATGAATCAAAAACCTAAATATAAGAGCCAGAACCCCCAAACTCCTTGAAGAAAATGTAAGGAAGCATCTTTGGGACTTTGGGTTAGGCAATGGTTTCTTAGACTTTACACAGAAAGCACAAGCAACAAATGAAAAAAAAAAAAGATAAATAGGACCTCATCAAAATTAAAATCTTTTGCACCTTAAAAGACTTTATCATGAACATAAAATGACAACCTAAAAGGGTTCTACAATGGCAGAAAATATTTGGAAACCACATATCAATAAGGTTTTAATGTCTACAGTATATAAAGAAATCCTTCAACTTAACAGAAAGGCAAACAACCCAATTAAAAAATGGGCAAAAGACTTGAATACAGATTTTTGCAAAGAATATATATAAATGTCCAAAAAGCACAATTAAAAATGTTCAACATCTTTAGCCAATAGGGAATTGAAAATCAAAAGCACAATGAGGTACCATTTCACACCCACTAGAACGTCTACTATTAAAAAATGGAATATTACAAGTGTCAGAGAGGATGTGAAGAAATAGGAACACCCATTCACTGCTGGCAGTAAAGTAAAATAGTGCAGCTACTGTGGAAGACAGTTTGACAGATGCTCAGAAAGGTAAACATAGCATTACCATACGACCTGGAAATCCAACTTCTAGGTATATACCCAAAAGAATTGAAAGGTGAGACTGGAGCAGATATTTGCACTCCAATGTTTATAGCAGCATTATTTACAATTGCCAAAAGATAGAAGTAACTCAAGTATCTATCAACCAATGAATGGATAATCAAAGGCTCCAATATACACAGAGTGGGATTATACTCAGTCATAGAAAGAAATGAAGTTCTGATACATGTGACAAAATGGATGAACCTTGAAGACATTATTTTGAGAGAAATAAGTCAGACTCAAAAGGACACATATTCTTAGATCTCACTGATAAGAGAGAATTAGAATAAGCAAACTTACAGAGTTAAAATCTAGAATATAGGTTACCAGATGATAGAGTGAGGTAGGGAATAGGGAGTTAAGCCTTGAAACACACAAAAGTTCTATTTGGGATGAGGGAAAGTTTTGGTAATGGATGGAGTTGATGGTGGCACAACATTGTGAATGTAATTAGCAGTACTGAATTAAATATTTTAATATGGTTAAAAGGAGGAAATGTTAGGTTGTGTATATGTTACTGGGATAAACATTTTTTAAAAATCCAAGGAAGTTCACAACAAAAACAGTGAATCCTAAGTTAAATCATGGACAATGGTTAATAGTACAACTAATAAAAATGTGCTTTCATCATTGTAACAAATGTATCACAACAATGAAAAGTGTAACTAATAAGGTGATATATGGGAACACTATAATTTATGCATGATTTTCTGTAAACCCACACCTTCATATATATATATGAAAAGAAAAGAAACCATGCATGCACAAAGAGAATAGAGTAAAATATTTAAAACTGTGAAATAAAATCATCACCAACCTAGAATTCCACATCCAGTGAAATTATTTTTCAAAAGTGAAGGAGAACACATGAAAAATTGTTCATCACTAGCAATTAGAGAAATGCAAATCAAAACTACAATGAGATATCATTTCACACCTAGTAGACTGGCGGCAGTAAAAAGTCAGAAAACTGTAAATGCTGAGAGGATATGGAGAGATAGGAATGCTTATTCACTGTTGGGGGAATGTAGAATGGTATAGTCACCTTAGAGGACTGTTTGGCAGTTCCTAAGGAATTTGAATATAGACTTGCCATGGGACCCAGAAATACCATTACTAAGTACATATCCAGAAGAATTGAGAGCAGTGGCAGAAATAAACATCTGCACACCGATGTTCATAGCAGCATTATTTATAATTGCTAAAAGTTGGAAACAACCCAGGTGTCCATCAACTGATGAATGGACAAACAAATTGTGAAGTCTACACATGATGAAATATTATGCAGTGGTAAGAAGAAATGAAGTTTTGAAACATATGACAACATGGATGAACCTGGAGGACATTATGTTGAGTGAAGCAAGCCAGATACAAAAGGACAATTACTGTATGATTGTTCTAAAATGAACTAAATATATTATGTAAAATATAAATATATTATGTGAAATATGAATATGGGTAAAATTGCATATATAATACCATTTTTCTTTGAACCTGAACAAATGTAGGTTAATACTACAAAATGTTAATATCAGACAAAAAATAATACACATTATACTAAGTGAAGGAGACCAGGCACAAAGTACAACATATTGTATGACTCCATTTGTATAAAATGTAAATATAAATCAATTTATAAAGATAAAATTAGCTTAGTGGTTAGGTAGGGCTGAGGAAGGAATGTTAAGGGGTGTGGGGTCTTTCTTTTTGGAGTAATAAAATTGTTCTAAAAGTTTTGAGATAATGACTGTACAACATTGTGATTTTACTAAAAGCCATTGATTATACACTTAATAAAACTTAATAAAAAAATAAATAATTGTGCAAGAATATCCAGAAATAGCAGCCATGTACAGCAGGGGAAACAAAGAGATTGAGAGGTGAGGTATTTTCTTGTTAGTTTGTCGGTTTTTTGTTTATTATTATTGAAATAATGAAAATGCTTTAATGATGATTGAAGTGATGAACACACAACTATGTAATTATATCAAATACCATTGCACACTTTGGATAAATTGTATGCTTTATGAATATGTGTCAATAAAATGGATTTGTTTAAAAAATCAGCAAAAAAAATTGAAGGAGAAATAAAGTCATTCACAGAAAAAAAAAAATTGAGGGAATTTGTCACCAGTAGACCTGCGTTGCAAGAAATGTTAACATTTCCTCAGAGAGCACGAAAATGATTTAAGTCAGAAACACGGATCTACATAAAGAAAAGAAGAGCGTTCAAGAAGGAATAAATGAACGTAGAGAAAAATATTTTCTTTTTCTTATTCTTAGCCAATCTAACCTACAACAGTTTGTTCAATATAATAGTAACAATATAATGGATGATTATAGCTTTTGGATAAGTAAAATATGTGACTGCAATATAATGAAGGATAAGAGAGAGGAATTGGGAATACTCTGTTATAAGATAACTGTACTATCCATGAAGTGATTTAGCATTATTTGAAAGTGGGCTTAAATTAGTTGTAAATGTGTATTGCAAACACTAGAGTAATCCTAAAATAATTTTTAAAGAAGTAATAGTGATATGTTAAGAAAGGAGAGAAAATGGAATCATATAAAATGGTCAGTTAAAACCAGAGAAGGCAGAAAAAAGTGGAAAGCTAAAAACGAACAAACAACCACCAAAAAAATAAAACAAGAGAAAAGAAAACAGAAACCAAGAACAAGGGCAGTGAATAGAAAACAGATACAAATATGGTAGATATTGATCCAATTATATCAATAGTAACTTTAAATATGAATGGACAAATATAGCAATTAAAATAGAGACTATCAGAGTATATTAAAAAGTAAGACGGAATTATATGTTGTCAACAAGATACCCACTTTAAATATAAAGACACAAATAGATTAAAAGTAAAGGGATGGAGAAAGATATATCATGCTAACATGCTGGAGTAGCTATATTAACTTCAGAAAAGCAGAGTTCAGGACAAAAAAACATTTTCAGGAATAAAAAGGGACTTTACATAATGATAAAAGGGTCCAGTCTCTAAGACATTACAATCTTAACCATGTATGTGACCAACAAAGAACATCAAAACATGTAAGGCAAAAACTGCCAAGAACTGTAAGGGGAAATAGACAAATCCACTATTGTAGTTAGAGACTTCAACACCCTTGTCAGTAGCTGACAGGTCCAGCAGGCATAATATAAGTAACGATATAGTTAAACTGAATGGCACCATCAATCAACTGGATCTAATTGACATCTGTAGAATTCTTCATCCAACAGCAGCATACACAACCTTCTCAAGCTCCCATGTAACAATTACCAAGATTGACCACATCCTGGGCAATAAAGCCCACTTTAAGAAACTTAAAAGGAATCATACAAACTATGCCCTCGGACTACAATGGCATTAAACTGGAAATCAATAAAAGAGAGGCTGGAAAATCCCAAAGTATTTCGAGATTCAACCACATACTTCTAAATAATATATGGCTCGAAAAAAGAAGTCTGAGGAGAAATTTTAAAAATATCTTGAACTAGATAAAAATGAAAATACAACTTAAAATTGTGGGATACAGCAAAGGCAGTGCTTAGAGGGAAATTTACAGCACTGAATTAATGTATTAGAAAATGAGAAAGATCTAAAATCAATACTTTCAATTCCCACCTCAGGACACTAAAAAAGAAAGAAAAAAAAAGAGCAAATTAAATCTAAAGTAAGCAGCATTAAAGAATTAATAAAAATTAGAGCAGAAATCAATGAAATTGAAAACAGGAAAGGAATAGAAAAGAAAAAAAAAATCAACAAAACCAAAAGCTGGTTCATTGAAAATTATCAATAAAATCGATAAACCTCTAGCCAGGCTAACCAAGAAAAAAAAGTGAGAAGACACAAATTACTAATATAATGAAAGAGGGACCATTCCTACTAATACCATGGGTGTTAAAAGGATAATAAAGGAATGTTATGAACAACTCTATCCCACAAATTTGATAACTTAAGTGATATGGAGAAATACCTTGAAAGACACAAAAGCTCACACAAGGAGAAGTAAATAATCTGAATAGGCCCATATCTATTTTTTTTTAAATGGGTCAGTAATTCCAAAACAGAAATTTCCAGGCCCAGATGGATTCATTGGTAAATTTCAAAAGAGATTAAAATATTTTCATGGGCCCCTAAAAGTACTGTGGGCATCAGGCACTGTGCCTATGTGTCTGATGGCTAAGTTGGACCTTTCTTCTTCTCCCTAGTATACCCTTATACTCCACTTGAGTCATTTTATCCATGCACATGGCCTCAGTTACTGCCTATATACAGATGGCTCACAAATTTCTGTGTACAATTCAGCCTTGTCCATTGAGTTTTTGATCTGCATATCCCAAAGCCCAATATCTTCTGTACAACTCTCAAATTTCTCAATGGTATATCAAACTTGATGTGTCCAAAAACCAAATGCATGCATTGACCCAATATCTGTTCTTCTTCCTAGGATCTTTATCACAGTTAATAATCTATAATCCCTCCAATTGTTCATAAAAAAACACAATAACAATAACCCTATATTACTCTAGCTGGTGAGGCTAGGACTAGATTTCATTTTCTTACACACTTACCTATGTTTTCCAAATTTTCTACATTGAGTTTCATAAAATAATAGCAAAAACATTTATTAAAACAAACATACTGAAAAGACTAAAATCAAATACTAGTCAACTTCCAGACAAATTATTAAGAAATATCAAACTCATGTCTTGTGCTAAGGCATTCACCATTCACGAGAAAACGTGGTGAAATCCCCAAATTGATCAACCCTAATTCCAATTAAACTCTCAAATCTCTAGTTTTCAATTAAAATGAAGATGCTATCCATCTTACCATAAGCAATGAAGAATATTTTACAGGAAAGAAATGGCAGAGAAGTTTAATGAATTTTGTATTTATGAAAATGTCCCTGATAAAATATTTTATCTCTTATCTGAGATTGACTAATCATTGTGATAAACCCCATAGGCACCAGTTTCTATTTTGTTCAAGAGAATAGGAAGAATAAAAATAACTAATAATTATTGAGCACATCCTGTTTTAAACATTTTAACTTAACTGCCATAATACTAAGAAGTTGATACCATTGATCATCCCCATTTTAAGGAAGAGAAACATGAAGCACAAAAAAGTTACTACTTTGTATGAGGTTGTCAAGCTTATTAGTAATGAAGTTAAGTTTTAAACACCAGCAGTCCGACTCCAGGAGATGTCTGTAACCCAGAATATTATATAACCAGGTAATGTGTAAGAGTGATTAGACAATGTTGAATATCAACTTTCCAACTCAGAGTTTGAATAGGTTTATTTCTTGTTTGACAGGAATAGATTATTATAAGCAGGAAGAAAAAATGTGTGCCCCAGCTTTACCTATCAGCATATATACAAGTATATCCTTGGTGGGTACTAGCATGAAATGATAATCAGTCCCTAGAATCACATGTACTTCCCTGCTGGGAGGACATTCCCAGCTCTTCTGAACAGCCCTTCAATTTTGTTCCTGGAAAATGACCGCCTGGAGACATGGAATGACATGCCCAGGACCACAAAATGAGCAGCAGGCCTGATGTTTGGACATCCAACCCAGTGTTCTTTGCAGGATACCATGTGCTCTTCAAACATCTTTCTAAAATCACCCCTGTGCTCTCTGCAGATGAAGACTTGTTCTAATCAAGTCGAGAGAGGACTGGTAGCTTGTTCATATTAGACAAAGCCTCTGCTCTCAAGCTGAGGAGAGGGAGTTATGTAGGTGGGAGAAGGTCATCCTTCCCTCCTTAAACTGTGCTCTGGATCCTGACCTGGCTTCAGGACTGTGCCCTCTGCATATTACATGTGTCTAGATAAGAGCATGAGAGCTACCCAAGGGCACATCATGACAAGTCCTGAGAAGATCAAATACAAAGCTCTTTAAAAAATGCAAACACCTAAGATTATTTATTATAGAATGTCATAAATTCATCAGTATCAGATTTCCTTATGTTAGGAAAATATGGTAAGATCATTAACTAAAACTCATTACTGTTCAGAGATTTTTAATAAAAAGAACATCTACTTCGAGTGTCAAAACAAAACAGCATCTTCCATATGTGTCAAAATGAAAGAAATAGGATGAGGGGAGCGATAAATTCATATCATCACACTGGATTTTTTCAAACATACACTCATTTATTAATTAATCACTGCAAATCAACTGAAACTATGATAACAGACCTCAGTTTCCATAACAATATTTTTACTCACAGTGCTGAAGAAGTCATCCTGCACATTTTAATGAAGTATTTGAAAGAGTATTGGACATCTAAGCAGAAATCCCACATTCTGCTACCCTGACACACTCTGTTTATTTTTAATAAAATTCTCGGTGTGACAACAGGTGAGGTTAACTTAGTACTTTGCTATTTATAGGACAATCAGCATGAGGGCGAAGATGAAGACTGTTTTCTTTCATCTCTAGCACTGATGCAACAAGTCAGCAAAAAGTCTCCACCCCAGCCCTGTTAGGTGTTCTGAGATCAAAAGCACACAAGAAAATAAATATCAGATATTCACAGGGAACATGTTATTTGCCACTTCACTGAGACTTGCAATCACTTGCATTTCACGCTTCTGCTTTAAAATTCTGTTGCTCATTTTCCCTAAAAAAAGATTCTGAGATCTTCTAGTTCCTTATCCTACATGTGGCTAAACTGCCTAATAGCTATGAGGAGAAATGTTCAAAGCCCTCACGATAATGAAGAGCATGTGGTTAATTATCATTACTTTTAATTTATGGCTAAGTACTCCATCTACAAGACAACCAAAAACCAATTCGAACATGAAAAAGGTGAATTGTTGCTGTGGTTGTTATTAAAGACAACTAACCATTAATGTGTCTTGATTAAATTCACCAGTTTAATATTTTCTCTTCTTTTATTTTGTATTCAAATAGAAAAATCAAATCCACTTAAAAGCAGGAAAACTGGTCAGACAAATGTTCCCCCACCCAAGTTCCCAGAAGTGCCTGCTCGGCTCTCACACAGAGCAACTGACCAGCTTCACCTGGCACGCTGCCTAGCCAACCCAGTTCGGGTCATTCCAGAGCGGGACCCTGCCAAACCATTCCCATGAACGTTGCTTTCTGTGAAGCCATCGTTGGCCAAATGTAGGACTGCCTCAGAGCACTCTACAGAGTCCTGACATCAGGGCCCAGATGAGCAAACAACCACTGAACCAACCGTTCCTGGGGTGTGGCTGAAATAATATTCCAAACTAAGCATTTAACTACCCATGGGATAGTGTTGGATGGGGAAGGGAATGGCTAATATGATGAAGAAAAAGATGAAGAGGAAGAGTGAGAACTTCTTGATTACAGATACATTCATACAGATGCACCTAAATTTTTGTCAGAAATACATCATTTTCAATGAAATTACATTTTACAAACAGTAATTGGATAGCAGTTGGCCTACATAGAAGAATATTTTTAGTAATTATATTAGCAATTGTTCGATCTTAGTCCCAAAATTCTTTTTCATTATTTATTTTACTTACTGAATACTTACTCAATTCCAGGCTCTATTCTATGCATTGGGGATTCAGTGATGAATAAGCATGTTCCTGCTGTCATGAAGCTTCCATTCCATTGGAGAAGACATATAATAAAAGCACATTCACCTTATGGCATGAGGTGATAAGCACTTTGAAAAGCATAAAGCAAGATAGAAAGATATAAAGTGATCCAGGAGAACAAGGGAGGCAGGACACCACACTATTTAGGATAGAGCGTTCAGGGAAGGACACTCTGCTAAGATAATTCAGAGCAGAGATCTGAGTGAAAGAGAGATTCTAATATCCCTAGGAAGAGAGATTATTCCAGAGGAAACAGCAAGTGCAAAGGCCATCAACCACTCTTATGTAATAAAAATGACGTATTTATAAGAGAAGTTGGAGACAGAAGTCTAATTTGAGGGCAGACACAGAACTGTAGAGTTACTGAAGGGGTTATATAGACCATGCAGGGGGTGAAAACAGAATAAAAACTATTTCATTAAATTTGAGAAGTATTCATACAGTGTGAAGTGAAGCCAACTTGAGAGCTGGGGTTTAAAATTAGAATAATGACTTTAAAATGGGACCAGAAACAACATTCATATCAATAGGATTAAAGTAAGAAGGAGTGTGCATAACAATTTAAGTACTTTCTAGACATTTATTCAAATCTCACAACTTTGTGAAGTCAGCCTTCACTATTTTATTATTCTTATTTAAGAAATAATGAAAATGAGATTAGAGGGGGAAAAAACAACAACAATATACCAGTGCCAAACATTACCCAGATGTGTCAGATTATGGATGGTGCATATTCCTTGCTAGACCTCCCCTTGAGAACTGGAGTATAATTCCTTTCCCCTTGAAACTGGCTGGCCTTAGAGACTTGCTTAACCAATAGAATCCAGGAGAAGTAGCTCTGTGGGACTTCCTGTTCATGGCATAAAGCAGTTTTGCATCTGTTCTCATGGAATACCCTCACTGGAAGGCTTGAGTTGCCTTCTTGGAAAAGTCATGTAGAGATATTACAGTTAACTGTCCCTGGTGAGCACAGCCTTTTAGCCTTCCTCAGCAAAGTCCAGACATGTGAATGCACACATCTTGGACCCTCCAGACTAGCCTCTCCCCAGCTGTACATCTCTGAGTGACCTCCTTTAAGGTCTGCATCACAGAAGAGTCACCCACCTGAGTCCTCTCCAATTCTTGGCCCACAAAATTGAGAAATACAATAAAATGGTTGTTGTTTGAAGCTGTTATTCTTGGGGGTAGTTGGTTAAATAGCAGTAGATGATTGGTTTACCATTTGATATATGGACTCAAGCTCTGCTTTTTGAACTCTACCTGCCAGGCCTCTTTCCTAATTCTAATGCAAAAAGTACCAAATTCAAGCTTAAAAGGTAAACATATAACCAAGTTCTTAAACAGCCTCTATGATCACTTTAGATGTGTTAATCACAAGTCAAGAAAATAATCCTGGTAGAAAGAAATTTAGAAATAGGAATGTCTAAATAATAATGTAGTATACTTATGAGAACTTAGAAACTGAAGTAGTAGGCCAGAGAACGGCAAATTGGAGAGAAAGAAATTTGTCGATGTTTATACAGCACTAACCTTAGGAGACAAATATTCCAATCTTAAGGAGTCACCCTAAGGAACAATTTCTCAAGACTAGGGTGGGTCATGAATAGAACTTTCCCTAACTTGCTGTGGCAGTTTGATATTGTTTATGAATTCCGAAAATAGATATTGGATTATGTTCGTGAACTGGTCTGTTCCTCTGGGCATATTAGATTGTATTGGATTCAGAGGTTTCACTTTTACTTGATTAAATTATGATTAAGGCTTTGATTGGGCCACGTCAGTAGGATGCTGAGTCTAGTAGGACTCACAGAGAAAACCACATGGCAGAGGAGAGAGTGGGAGTGGGAGTTCTTTTATGCTGGAGCCCCGAGAAATAAATGCACGCAGGAGAAGAACACAGAGGAATAGAGACGGCTCCACAGACACAGCAGAGGCCCCAGGAAGAGAGAGAGCCTGATAGTCTACAGCTGACCTTGTGGAGAGAACAGAGCAGCTGAACCACGAGAGAAACAAGCCTGGGAGAGAGAGACGAGAATTATCCCAGTCTACAGCTTATATTGGAAGAAGCTGGGACCACAGATACTTAAGAGGAAGAGGAAGCCTGAACCCTTGCAGACGTCAGCAGCCATCTTGCTCCAACACGTGGAATAGACTGTGGTGAAGGAAGTAACTTATGCTTTATGGCCTGGTAACTGTAAGTTTCTACTCCAGATAAATACCTTTTACAAAAGCCAACAGATTTCTGGTATTTTGTATCAGCATCCTTTTGGCTGACTAATACTCTTGCTGTAAATCCATTAAAGACCATTCATCCCACTAAGCAGCTCTGAAATGCTTAGGTTGGCTTTCCAGGTCAACTGATTCCAAGAAGTTAGTAGCAACTTGGGGTCTTACTAAACAGCTCTTAAGATTCCCCTGAACGTGATTTCTGTGAATCCATCTGCCTAGGCCCAAGTAAACTGGAAGATCTGAAAAAAAAAAAGGTCAACTAAATAATCTTCTTAAAATTTATAAAAACAAAAGACTAGACTCCAAAGAAAAACAAGTTTAACTACAGAGGACTATAATTGGCAAATAATTTATTTAATAGCAAGTCATTTTCGATTTAAATAACTTATATTCACTAAAAGGTCAAAAAGGAGACTTGATGTTTGAAAGGTCTGGTTTAGTTGGTTTTTGTTTGTCAATTGGGTTAGTATCACAGAGAGAACATCTCCCAGGGACCATCTCCAATGACTTCAGAGGCACAGGGAGAACTTGGTGAGAGTTGAAGGGAGAACCACAAATAGGTTAGCACATTTAAGACTTGTAAAGTAAGACCTAGCCTAGTAGGAAAGGTAGTGCTCACTCTTAATAAACAAACGAAAAATCAGAAGTGTAGATAGACAAAGAAAATGTTATCCAGAATTCTGTAATGCTATATTGTTTCTCCAGAACCCAGGAGAATGCAGTTTCCTGAGGCCGTGGAATGAAGGTAATTCTCCCTACAGCTGTAATTCAACTGGATGAATGGCTCTTTCACAGTCTGAAGTTCCAATACCAGGGAAAGTTTTCAGAAGGCAAACTATGTAAGTAATTGCAGCACCACCCATTTCATATCATCTCACCCTATTTTGGTTCACACCCTTGGCAATGTTAGGAAAAGACTAAGCAGGCAATGTGATTGCCTTAGCATAGTATCTTGCAGTAAAATTATTAGGTGGAGTACTTTTCACAAAATGATACCAACCCTGATCCTGTTTCAGTCAAATATTTGTTTTGAGTTGTTTTTATGATAGTAGTTATGGATTTGTAATAATACATTCATTATCTCCCTCTTTGACTGCTTTGATCTCCTTTGGGACTGTGAGGTATTCTGTGCATGTTTCTTTAGTGCAACTCAAGAGGGCCTCTACTGGACTATGGCTTTAAGAGCCTCTGCTCTTGGCTCTTTCTATCTAGTGGATACTCCTTGTCTGCACTTCTATCTCCCTATTTATCTTCCTGCCCCTCTGATCTTCGACAGAGTCTGCTGCCCACTCAGTGATTTTTGTTTCTGGCCTTTCATTTTCCCCACTTTTTATCTTTGCCCAATCCTTTCTCCCTTCAGGCATGACAACCCCTAGCTGTGTTGTCCAAAATAAATCAGCCAGGAATTTATCAAGAGTAATAGGAATATCTGCTGGGTAAATCATTTAAATTCAGCAACATAACTTGTTAAACAGTTTCAAAAATACTGCATTTAGTCAGTTTTTGCTTTTTCATTATTTAAACAGTTTTCTGTAGGGAGAACCAAAATTATAATGACTTTTGGCTTTTATCTTGATATCTAAAAACCTCAGCTTTCTAAAAAGTACAGTTCTGTAATTGCATTTTTACATGATAAGTTTCATTCAGATCCATTCCATCAAAATGGCATTCCCAAATTTTAGCTAATGATGTTACTTCCTGTTTTAGTTTGCTAAAGGCTGCCAGAGCAATATACCAGAAATGAGTTGGCTTTTACAATGGGGATTTATTGACTTACAAGATTACAGTTCTGAGTCTATGAAAGTGTCTAAATCAAGGACCACCAGAAGATGCTTTCTTGAGCAGCAGCTGTGGGCAATCAAGCACATGGTAGTGTCTACTCATCTCTCCCCTCTCCTCCAGGTTGTTGCTTCCAGCTTCTGGCTAAAGTGGCTTCCTCTCAACTTCTGGGCTTTTCTCACGGAGCTCCTGTGGCTTTCTCTCTCCCAGGTTCTGTTGATTTCAGCTTCTGGAGGCTCGGTGCCTTTTTTCTGTATCTGTGGGTTTTTATTCCTCCATTTATAAAGGACTCCAGTAAGAGGATTAAGACCCATCTTGGGTCATGCAATTTAATAAAAGGCTCTTAACTGAACTAATTTAATCAAAAGTTCCCACCTACAATAGGTTTATAGGTACAGGAATGGCTTAGCTTTAAGAACAGGATTTTCTGGGGTCTACAAAGGCTTCAAACTCTACTCTGTGCAACTAGTTAGTCCCTGCCTTTTCTTTGTACATCAACTGATGTCCAATTTGTCAACAAATCCATGGTCTCTGGCCTCTCCCCAACTCCATGATTGCAAGTCATCTTTCACAAGAACCCTTATTTCCACTGAAATTGATAGATTTTCTTGTCTCTCCCTATTACCAGACAACTATTTACTACCACCAGAATTATCTCACTTAATCAAAATGGAATCTGTCACTTCCCCAATTAACTTTGACCGCCCACCCTCCTTCCAGCTCAAAAATAAAGCCCAGATTTCTTAGCATACAGTTGGAGAAACTTCACAGTTTACAAATAACCATCCCGTTTCTCTCCTACAAAATTTAAACTTCAACCACACTGAATTTCTTCCATTTAGCAATTATCCAAATATATCAAAGTCAAATAAACTTCCATGCTTTTGCTCAAGCTATTTCTTTGCTTAGAAAGGCTTTCCAGACCCAAATTATTTTCTTTCCTGAAACTTGTCCTAGGTTCTCTATGTAGGTCTCACTCATGTGTCTATAGCACTTTATCCACATACTCCCACAGCATTATCACATAGTGCTGTAATTATTTCATTATATATCTCTTGTTATCACATGACTGAGAGCTCCTTAGTAACGGTTAGCATCCTTCACAGTTTAACATAGAAAATGCCATATTGTAGGTGCTCCATAAATACATAGTAGTGGTTATTTTCTTAAGTTTGATATATTCAATTATATGTGGGCCTTATTTTTAATAAGAAATATAACACACCTCATGGAATAGACTCACAATGCTATTTGTATTAGATGAGTCTAAGCCGAGCCACGTTGTTGTTTTTAAATCTCCTGTGCATAATGCAAGACTTAACACATATTCAAGGTTAAATCTTTTTTTTTAATGAATGATTTTCAAATTAGAAATTGAATTTAAAAATCACTATATGGAAAATGGATTTTCCATTAAATATGTACCACCAAGTCAATTTTGCAATTATGTTTATCCTCCTAAGAATTTCTAGATAAACTCACAAATGTTGTAAGAAACAAATTATAAAGCAAACTGACTTCAATTTTCTCAACTTACAGAGGTTAAGTTAATGAAAATTATTTTCAAGTGAATTTTTTAGAGAATTTCATGACTAAATTAGTTCTTATTTCTTGAAACAATATGATTATGCTAAGAAAAATGATTATAATTTAGTTTACTACTATGAAACCATGCAAGTAGAAAATAATATCTGTTTGTTGTATTAAAAGAGTATTTTCTAAGTAGCACATGGACATACAAAATATTCCTAAAAAAAAACATGTTTTCAAATTTACATAATAATCAGCAAAAAAATAATGTTGCCAAAATACCATGGGCATATAATAGTTCAATTTCACCAGAAATTTTTAAGTTTGGTAACAGCACAAATTGTTCATTTTGTAATCTTCATGCATATTTGAGAGTGAGTGGTAGATTATTTACATTTATGCAGGTCATTGACTTCCATTGAAGACCCTTTTAAAAACTATGGTAAATGAAAGCATCATTTATTTACCAATTTGAAACTTGACTATATGGTGCCTTGTTTATACTTTATTTAAGAAAGGACTCCTCACAAAAAAATAAAACGGAACTTATTTCAGAATATTCTTTCAATTCCACTGGACTTTACCCCAGCCCACCTACAGACATTGCAACAAAGTCAGTTTGGCA
This sequence comes from Cabassous unicinctus, assembly GCA_029593785.1. Lineage (NCBI taxonomy): Eukaryota > Metazoa > Chordata > Mammalia > Cingulata > Chlamyphoridae > Cabassous > Cabassous unicinctus. The sequence goes on along the minus strand of JAQZBX010001030.1, from coordinate 60,634 downwards.
AGAAAACTACACTAGGAAGAAAAATATTCTTCCTGACATTTATTGGTTTATTTTTTAAGAAGAAATTATAAAACTTTCCAAATATGTACAAATCCATTAAAAGAAATGGTGTGCCAGAGGCAGAACCTACTTTTATAGTATTGCCATGTCATTGCTTCACTGCTCTCACCACGTAAACCTTATTTCCAATTAGACTGAGCACCACGAGAACCAGGGAACATATAAACATCCTAAACACATACTGAATATGCCACTTCAAATTTGCCACCAGCCTGTTACAATATATCTATCAAATACTCCAAGGAAGTTTGCCATGCTGCACTGCAGAGACATTTAATAATGTTTCACTCAAGCATCAAGTGCTTTAAAAACATTGCATGCCCCTAATGTGGTAGGTAAACATTTTATCTTTCTGCTTTTGATGGAATATAATTTTTCAGCCTTTGATCTAATATAATTTAAGGTGTGTCAAGATGGATTTTGGCAGAGCAGGTGAGTGAAAAGAAAGGTTTAGCACTTCGGTTCCTGGAGATGCACATCCCAGACACAGGATTTGGCAAGAGCAGGATTGTACAGCCAGTTTGACTACAGGAAATAAAAGAGGTGCTGTTTAAGGGAAAGATCTTGGGTTAGAATGGAATTCTGCTGTAAAAGATGTTCAACTCACATTGCCATATGGCTTTTTTGGAACCATTCCCATGTATATTAGCTATATTCTTGGCACTTGGAGTTGCATTTGGAACTATGACATGCTTTTGTTGCTTTGAAGCTGTGTGAAGGTAATGTCATGTTGCCATACCTTCACAGTAAAAATCGTTAATAATTTCAATAATAAGATATGTATAAAAAGCTCAATTAATTCATACTGTATCTTGCCCTCTGTATCTATAAGTACACAATAAAATACAGTTAAACATTATAATTGGAGGTAGATGTATTTCACTAATTTATGTGGGCAGTGAAAGAAAAAGATTTCTTTTTATGTTTCTAATTTGCATAAAATAAATACAATATGCATCAAATTTCAGAAATTTGAAAAAGTATTTTTATATCATGGTGTGCTTTTGTGTAACCATTTAAAATTCAACTAAAATCGTTATAAATTCTTATATTTATAAATCTATATAAATTAAAAATTAAAAATAAATTCTAAAAGTATATATAATTATAAAATTTCTCATCTGTTTCTTGTTTGTTAAAGAACATTAAAAATGTCATTAATGGATAGTGAATCAATTTTTCATGCATATCCTAAGATTATTAAAATTTTCATCTTTAATATATTAATGTAGTGAAGTATGTTGATTACATTTCTAATGTTAAATCTCTCTTGCATTCCTGGGATTAAATGAAGTTGATTAGTTGCATAATCATTTTTGTGTGTGGATGATTTGATTTACTAGTTTTTTCATTTATAATTTTTACATATATGGTTGTGACTAGAATTGGCAAGTAATTTTCCTTTCTTGAATTGTCATGTTAAGAGTTGGAAGAAGGTTATTCCAGGCTCATGAGATGAATTCTGCATTTATTAGTGTGTGTGAAACTAAAATTTTATATACTTATATTTTTAATATTTGGTATAACTCAGCAGCCATGTGAGCTTGATTTTTTTCACCAAATACTTTGGACTACCGATTCAATTTCTTTACTGGCATCAGACTATACAGGTTTCCAAAGTCTTCAGTAGATATAGGAATTCATTCATTTAATCTAAAGTCTCAAGTTTATTGGCATAAGATTATTTTACAAAATTTCTTGAAACGGGTACTATGATGCCTTTGAGATGTATCTTCTTGATTAGGCTGAACTTCAGTCCCTAGAATTCCCATTCTACTATGTTTCCAGTGATTCTCTGGATAGAGTTGGAGGACAAAGGGAGGCAGCTATTTTGTAGTATACATACCTCTTCTCCTACTTATTCAATCAAACACTAACCTAGGTGCTGCAGTGAAGGGATTTTGCAGATATAATTAAATTCCAACTCAGTTGATTTCAAGTTAATCTAAAGGGATAATCTCCTTCCTGGCCCTTAAAGAGAGACTAAATCCATTCAGAAGATCAGAGACTCCAATTATCAGTTGGGTCTGTAATTACTCTCTCTTCTCCTTTCACCTGCCTGTGGATTTCAAGCTTCAGCTTATGCTTCTGAGGTTCCTGCCTCCTCATTAGCTTCCCTTCCTGAGTATGAGTCTTGTGGGATTCTGGCTTGCTTAGCCAGCTCCCTCCATTGTATAAGCTAACTCACTTGATACACATGTGCATCAGGGGAATCGCATATATGTATATATATTTATGTATGTATGTATCTATGTATGTGTGTGTGTATCTTCTACTGGTTCTGCTTCTCTGAATCCTGATAAGGACTTTGGTACCAGGAGTGGTTCCAGAGGAACAGAATCTTAAGGATGTATTCTCTGGACTAGGTTTTCTGGGATGAATGCTCAAATCTGACTAGAATAAAGGACACT
>JAQZBX010001030.1:0-58063 GCA_029593785.1 Cabassous unicinctus | reverse complement strand
TGTGGAGAAATTGGGAAAGGAAAATGATAAGCTCAGAGTTCAAATTTCCAGCTCAAGCTCTGCATAAATATTTCCCACTCCAAAAAATTTCCTCACATACATTGTAATTCCCTTCCTTCACCCCTTCCCTCCTTGCCAGGCAACCTGGGAACTCCAGGCAACTTGGTCTCCCCTGACTCTCAGCTCCATCCCCTCTACTCAGGGAGCCTGTAGGACTCTGCCTTTTCTGTGCTACAGCCTGCAAACTCTCTCAAAGTCAATAAGTTCTGGTAATAGTAGGGTTTACTTCATGTGCTCTTGTCTGCTAGGGATCACTGACCTTGAGTGTTTCAACAGTGTCGTGCAAAACACTGTTTCATGTATTTTGTCTTATATATATGTTTTGCAGGGTAGGGTGTTTCCTTTGGGAGACAAAATATAGTCCCTATAACTCCCTCCTGGCTAGGAGATTATGTGTATATTTTTAAGATCTTATTTTATGTTCACTGTTTATTCCACCTTTTCTATACCTCTTATTTCTCTCCTCTCTTCCCTTTATTTATTTATTTATGGTGGAACTGGTTAATTGATGATCTTTTCTCATTCAAAAAATTTTTTACAACTCTTTTGGAAGTTGCATACTGCATTTCTGTTATTTATTTTAAAATTTTATCATATAATTAATTTCTTTAAGTCTAAATTGAATTGGTATCTTTACATTCCTCATGGCCAATACACTGGCAATACAACCCTTTTCTCTATTTTTAAGCCCAGTTTGGATTATATGCCCTTGGGGGGGATTTTACCTCTATATTTTGTTAATTTTTACTGGCCTCATGAGAAATTACTATTGTTTTTACATCCAAAGTTTATTTAGACTTATCTACATATTTATCCTGACATTTGATTGCCTCTTTTCCTTTCATCTTAGACTTTTCATCAGGGTTAACTTTCTTTTGCTTGAAGTTCATCATTTGGAATTACTTTTTTTTTTTAAATATATTTTTTATTTATTTTTAAAAGATACTCAGATTACATAAAATGTTACATAAAAAAACATAAGAGATTCCCATATGCCCCACTCCCCACTCCTCCCACTTTTCCCCACATTAACAACTTCTTTCATTAGTGTGGTACATTCATTGCAATTGATGAACACATTTTGGAGTATTGCCACTAAGCATGGATTATAGTTTACATTGTAGTTTACACTCTCTCCCACTCAATTCTGTAGGTTATGGCAAGATATATAATGGCTTGTGTCTGTCATTGCAATGTCACTCAGGTCAAGTCCAAGTCCTGAAAATGCCCCCATATTGCACCTCTTTATGAGCAGAAGCTGGTAGCAAATTCTCTCAGTGCTTTTCTGTTGGATAGTGTCTAGTTATTGTTTTCATGCTTGAGAGAAATGTCCACCAAATATAGAATTCTATATTCTCAGTTATTTTCTTTCAGCCCATGGTAGTAGCATTCAGCTCTCTTTCAGCTTACATTGTTGCTCTTGAGAAATCAATTATTTAAATATTGCTCCTTTCAGGATAATCTCTTTTAAGTATTTTTCTTTTTCTGGTTACCTTAAAATTTTCACTTGATTTATAGTGCTCTGCAATTTCACCCTGATGTGTCTAGATCTAAATTTCTTTGCATTTTACCCCTTGGAATCTGTTGGAAATCTTAAATCTGTTTTTAGTATCTCTCATTAGTTCTGAGAAATTCTCAGCCATCATTCCTTCAAATATCATCCGAACCTACTCTCTCATCTTTTCCTTCTAGGACTCTGATTCAGCATACATAGTAATGTCCCACTCCTTGGCTCTTAATTTCTCTCCTGTATCGTATATAACTTATTCTAACTTCTTCTAAGTTACTAAATCTATTTTCATCTATTCTCAATGTCCTGTTGACTTTATCCATTTAGTTTTTAGTTTCAGTTACTTACATTTAATTTATGGAGGTTCCCTTTGAACTATTTTAAATATTTTACAGCACTTTATATATTCCCCTGTTAGCTTGCCTATACTTACTTTTTTCTTTTATATATATAGTAAACGTTGTTTTCTAATTTATGTCTGATAATTCCAATATCTGAAGACTCTGTAGGTTGTTTTTGTTGGTTCCCATTCACAGGAAGTTCTCCCTGGTTAACTTGTACTGTATGCTACCCATCATGCTTGAAAACTAATTTGAACACCTGAAGCCTCTGATGAAAGCACCTTATTCCAGAAGTTGATTGACTTTGCCTTTGCCATGCTCAGGTTGGGGACATTACGAACCTGAGACCAACTTAAACCAAATTCATGATTTGAGGGTCCCTGAACTACCCAAGGCAATATGCATCTGGGTTCCAAATCCCTGGGTTTACTTCTAATTCAAACTTACCTGGAGATAAGCTTAAATTGGGTAAGGTATTCTATTAGACTCTCCAGTTTTGAGGGTTTAGGGCTTAAATATCTGTCCCCTTGGTCCCACAAGGCACTCAAAGCAAAAACTCAAATTTTTCTGAGTTAGGGTAATCTCCATGGCAATACTAGTTTCTGTGCTCAGCTTCCTTTCAGTTTCAGGCCTGTGATTCATTCATGTTTCTACCCGGAACTCCTTCCACCTTGCTCTGTCATAACATAAAAACTTCTGAGCATATAAATAAATATAAACAGATTCACAGGTGGTGTGTTGAGGGAGAAAAGAAAAGTTATCGGCAGTAATAGGCTGTGTTCCAGGCAAGCCAGCCAAAAATGTGCAGTTATACATGTTAAGGACAGAAAGAGAACATGGAAAATAAAAACGGTTGATCGGATAGGGCAATGTAAATATACACAGAGTCTTTTCTTCAGGTAATTTTCTTAGTCTGTTTTATAAATTTGTCTGTATAGTTTTATATTGGACTTGGATATCTTTTTGGATTTTATTATAATTCCTCCCCCTTTTTTTTTTGTTCCATACCCCTAATATTGTATTGTAATTAATGGAAAAAGAAAGGTTTTTCTATCATGCTCATATCCCTTTATCACCCCTTAAATGGGTAAAACAAATGTATATCCCAGGAATGTTCTCCAGCACAATATAAATCCCATGAAAACAGAGGCATATTAGATTCCTCACACTCTGTCCTCCACTTTGTATCTGGCACGCTGGACATGCTCCCAATAGGGTTTTTTGTTTTTTCTTTTTTAGTTAACTTGAGATGAGAATGCAGGAAACGGCCAATTAATATCAATGAGAGAAAACTGGATACTAACACCAGGGTAGGAAAGTAGTATGTGGATGTGTGGACTCTTTCCAGACCTTATTACATAATGTTGAACCCATATACTCAGTAAATATATATATCATACATATTTTTATATATATTTATATATATATATATGCTTAAAGAGAGTTTTCAGATCAGCATATTTTTAAAAATTTCCAACAACTATTGGCTATGCATAATATTTATATTATCCCATTTACTTTTCATTAGAACATCATGGTGTAGGATTTATTATTTCCATTTTAATAGGTAAGGAAACTGAGGATCAGAAGCAACTTGCAGTACAATATCCAAGTGCAAGTCGGGATTTGAACTCTGATCTATCTGTATCTCTATTGCAACTTGAAATTCAAGGGTGAAAAACAATCTGACTTTCCAATAAGGATCAATCTCAAGTACACCCATTTTTCAGTTTCTTCTAGGCTCTGCTGGGATGGTGTGTGCATGTTGCCTCAAGAACCAAACTGGATGGACAGTTTGGCGTGTTTGGTAATTTATCAATTTGTTTATGTTAAAGTGCATTTGTTATTCATTTTAAACAGGACTTCCACAGAATTAGAAATGGCTATCATACACTATCACTCTCAGGTTTGCATACCCGTGGGATGCTTTTTAATGCAGGATCATGAACTGGTTATCCTAGGTAATCTTGCTGAGGACATTTACATTTTCACATCATGTTGGCAAAAAATCTTCAGGTATGAGCAGTCAGGAATTTATCTGGGAATTGTGTTGTTTTCCCACAAGTGGTAAATTCAACTATGTTTCAAAATCAACTCAAAGCTCCTCAGTGACTATAAAAACAGGCATCTGTGCCTATGTACCTAGTGGGTATTTGCCGCACGTGCTAGTTAACATAGCTGTCAGAACTTTAATTCCTGGACTGTTTTTGCTTCCCTGTGTTGAAATTGGCAACTTTAATGTTGCTTTACTACACTTTTGCATATAATTGCCTACAATTTTATATTAAGCAAAAAAGTAATTTCTTTGGAAATATGCATTCAAAAATATAGAGAGAATTATATCATGTAGAAGGAATTTGAAAAGGGCAAAAAGCAACTTCAGCAGGCTAATGTTTAGCTTTTTTGAATTTAATTTCCACTAAAACGATTTTCCCCTTATGGCTAATTAGAATTCCAGTGAAAAATGTATTACTAAAGGGACAGCTGCATATTTTTGCCTAATCTTTTGAGGGAATCAAATGACTGTTCATGTTCAAAAATATTTTGGGAAAAATATTTGAATTTAAATGTATAAAAAATTAGAAAACATAAAAAGTGCCTGTTAATAGAACAGTTTACTTAAACCATGAGTTCTCTGCTAAATCATTCAAAGACAATAATTCTGATTTAAATGGTTTCTCAGAGTTCCCAATAATAAATTAGGTTCCATGGGAAGTCATATGACCTCTTTTCATTTACTAAGGCACCATTTAATTCACTAAATATTTCTCAGGTGGCCTAAAAGAGCTACTGAAGTTACCAAAGAAATTTATCCAAAATGGGCTAATATATGGACAGAGATATGTTATCTTTTATATAAGTAAGAAATGCTTATAAGTAAGAGGTATCTGTCTATAAAATCAATATTATGCTAAGGGTATTAAACATACAGAGTATATTAGAAAATTCCTAATAATAAATGAATCTAGATATTTAGATTTTTAAAGTTTTTTCTTAAATGTTATTTTGTTTTTGCTTTGTTTTTATTCTGTGTATTTATGTATGTGTATATCATAAAACTTACAAACCACTGTGAGAATTATTCTAAAATACTTCAATTTTATAAAAAATCATTAAAATTTGATACTTCTTCTGTATTGCTATTTGATACAGTTGCCAGTTCCAAGTGTTTATTTCATGAAATCCCATAACCCAAATTTGAATTTAATATGATAAATGCAACAATTAGGGTTAATGTATTATGCTCACAATAAAAATCTATACAAAGATTATCAAAATTTTCATAAAATGTAAATAAAATCAGTATTTGCTGTTTCCAACCCTTTTTGAAAAGCAAAGCAGGCATGTGTGTTTATTTTTTTTTTAATACAATCATAAATTTAGCAGGCACCTTTAAGGTCATCTTGCTTTGGTTCCCACTCATTATAGGAATCTCCTCAATGATATCACTGATCCACAGCCACTGGCTCATTACATACTCTCAATGATGAGAAACTCATCCTTTTGTTTATAATTGTCATTAGACAGATCTAATTTTGAAAATTCCTTTTTGTTATTCCATAAAAGTAAATTTGTATCACTCTTTGGAAGATATACTGTGCCTTAGTTTGTCAGGCAACTATGACAAACACCACACAATGGGTTGTTTTAACAGCAGGAGTTTATTGACTCATGATTCAGAAGGCTGGACGTCCAAAATCAAGGCATCTGCAAGGCCATGCTTTCCCCGGAAGCCTGTTGCATTCTGGAGCTGGCTTGCTACAGTTGTTGGGGTTCCTTGGCTTAAGTTTCTGCTGACTTCCAGCTTCCAGCTACTCCTGGTAGCTTTCTCAGACTTCTGGTTTCCAATCTCTTCTCTTCATAAGGTCTCTAGTCATATGGAATAAGACCCATGCTGATTCAGTTGGCCACATAGAAATAAGATCTTCAAGATCCTATTCACAATACATCTTCAAAGGGTCCTATTTACAAATGACTTCATACCCACAGGAATGTGGAACAAGATTAAGAACATGTCATAATTCAGTCTACCACCAACGCCTATAATTATTTTCAACAAGTAATCACTGTCTCAGTGACTTCTACCCATTGCAGGGAACTTTTTAAATGATCCTTAATCAAATACATAGAGAGAAATAAAGTAGGATAAAATATATTAGTCCCTTTTGATACATAACATTTGCCTTTATAATTTAAAATACGCATTCTTACTTCTACCAACCTTATAAGGCAAAAGTCAACAATTTGAGGGCAAATATCATCAAATTTGTTATCAAACATTTGTCTGGGTCACCCACTCTTGCTTTTTTTTTTTTTTCTTTTTTTTTAGTGAAGCTAAAGAGAGGAAAAGCAGACCTTCTTCCCAAAATGAGAGGATTATGAGAACATGATTATAGTAAAATCAATTCAGTATTTTACTATAGTCTCACCTCTAGGCACATGGCTAGTAAGTTTCCACGAGAGAATCTCTATACTCTCTGAAAGTTTGAAAGGACTGATATAAAGACCATCCTACAGGGTTTTGGGCAGGTAATAGGGAAGGCAGTAGCAGACTAATTATTGGTCTCTATGCATTTTCTCTTGATTGACCTGACCAGTTGATCATAGTACAGGGGTTTTCATCTGAACTCCAGAGAGTTACTACAGAGGGTCTTGGTGTCTTAGCAATTGAGGGTGAGATATGGTATCAGCTCCCCTTTTCTCACACTTTAATTAGAAAGGTTCCTCTTTTATGCTTTAATTATATATTACATTTCCAAGTAAAACTTCTATCCAAAAGATGAATCATACTGCTCCCTTAAACATTTGGAAGCCACTGCTCCTACATTTTCTTATGAAGAACTTTCTTTTTTCCAGATAACAGAACCTCTGTTACCATTTAAAATTCAAGTAACCTGAGTCAGAACTTGCATATAATTTGTTTCTTATTTATTAAATTGTGCATATATATTCAGATAGAATGAATAGAATTTGATCCATTTATATTTGCTATACTAATAGTTAATTTTCATTTTATGGTAGTTATGGCATAAAACTAAAAAAAAAAAAAAGATTCTTCTTTCAAGTAAGAATATGGACTTTTTTCCTCTTAGGAAAACCACAAATGGTTAAGAAATCACATAAAGTAGAACACTGAGAATTCTATTTATAAATAAGACTCCTAGAGGCTTAGAATTTAAATTAAGGAAATAGTGAAAGCAAACAAACAGAAAACAAAGTACCAAGTACAAAACCTTCACTGTTGGGGGACCAGGACAGAGGCCATAAAAATAATTTTATGTTCAGATTAAATGTAGAGTGAATATTCAGTGTGGTGGAAAATTCTGTTTTATCTGAACCCAATCTTTTGTCCCTAGACATAACTTTCTATTGTTCAAGGATGATATTGTATGGGATAGATTGACTTTGGAGATACAGTACAGACCCAGCATGAGAATTTATTTGCTGCAACCCTGCATTCTTGTAATGTTTCTGTGGGTGCCTTTCAGATTAAAGTGGAAACAAAAACAGCAAAGTGACTCACTCCCTGATAAATGAATGTACCGAAAAACATGAGCCTGTAATACCAGCCAGAATTATTGAGTCAGGCTTGTCAAGAATAACATGAAAGGAAACAGAAGAGGGTTTCTTGCAATGCCAACTTAATCAAAAGCTTCAAACATGATAATAAAAATATTTGATATAAAAAAAAATGAGGATACCCAGCTGTTTTCCTGACTGAAATGAGATAAAGTTTAGAGGAAATATGGATTCTGTAATTAAAGCGTGAAAATATTTAGTCGAATTTGTACCTCAACATCAAGTCTGTAAAGTGAATTATAATGCTGTGACTGAGCTCTTAGTTTGTATGGCATTTGTAAAATAAGTAGAATCACAATTTATGAGTGTGTATCAACTGAGCCCAACTAGAATTTGGAGTTTGGCTGCAGAGGGGAGCAGAGTGGGATATGGGACGGTTCATCCCTAAAGTTGTTTATTTACGTGCACTGATGGATTTCCAAGACAGAATTATACTGTACTTTGTTCTTTTGTTGAGATAGAGGAAGGGTTGGCTGTAGACAGAAAGCGGAGTGTGATGCCAGAGCACATGGGAAGATATGATGGTAATCAAGGTGGCTGAAGTGGCAACTGCCCTCCTTGCTTCCCTGGACCAATTTAAGCACCATTGACAGAGAAGGAATTAGAAGCTGGAGTGGCTGTTTTCATGATAGGTTTTAATGAGTCTCTGGCAAATGAAAAGTGCTACTTTAGGGTGCAGGTGACAAAGTAGGGCACAAAGTATGGCACCACCATGTGTGGTAACTGGGAGACTGGGAGCTAGCAGTGACCTGAGCATAATCAGCACTGTTCAATAGAAGGTATCAAAGAAACAATGGTGAGACAGAATGCAAGACGCATTTTTCCTGAACTAATGAGACACTCTCCAAGCAACTGCCAGGAATAGGTGAAATATTTGGAAGAGACCTCCAAACATGCATTATCAGGCAAGCAGAATTTAACAATGTCTTAACAAATGTAGTTACCATTCATGCAGACCTACTGTGGGTCAGGCTTTCTACACACATCATGTGCAGCTTTTAACTGCCTGTCAAAATAATTGGTACATATTACTAACTTTTATTTATGAATGAGAATACTGGTGTTCAGAGAACTTAAGTAATTTGATCACGTCATAGAGATATTAAAAGGTGGCGCTGGAAATAAAATCCATGTGTTTTTAACTCCAGATTCTGTGCCTTTACCACTCTGCTATATTTAATAAACAAGTGTTTTCATCTTATAAAATTCCCCCAAAGTATATATCTTTATTATCACATAGACTGAGTATTCCTTATTAAACCTGGACTACGTAAGTTATTTTTATTCACTCAAGAAATTCACCAATAGATGCCAAAATATTAAGCAAAATGTTAGCAAGATGACCTAATAAGGACATGATTTTTTTCTCCTATATTAGTAATGATATTTCAGGGAAGTTCTGATATGTGAGTTTAATAAGAAGATAATTAATAGACTGCAGGATGGGTACAGCTATGTTTACATTTCATTAGTTAAAATTATCCTATTGGACCTTTATCAACAGAAACCTTTTCCATGGGAATTGCCATACCACACATGCAAAATAATCAGCCTTTTATGCATAGAATGCACTATCTTCAATCATCTGGGTCTCTGTGGAATTTCTGATGTTAAAATTTCATTTAACTTTCATGAATAGAAAATGTTTTATAATAAATGCAAGTGACATGATCACCTGCCACCAGGAGAATTCTGTGTTTATTGGCCTTCAGCCCATGTTATTGTTTGAAGAATCATGTTTTTTGTTTTTATTTTTTGTTCCTATTTCATGAGTGGTGGTAAAAGCAAAAGTTTAGTCAGTATTAGGACCTAACATAATGCCTTTATTGTAGCAAGTCCTCAGGTATGGTCAATTGAATGAATAAATGCTCAATTTCTACAGACATATGATTTAAGAACTCGTTCAAACAAGGTTCAATTATTGGATGCTAAAAAATAATGGGTGAAAGTTTTTGGGAATTAGAACATTCACATTACCACAGTGGATCAATCTCTCACATATTATTTACCAAAGGACAAAATATTCCTTTACAACAGAGATGTCTGTCAGTCACCACCGTAAGTAAGTGATCAAAGTTAGTGTCACCAGTAGTGGAGCAACATGAAATTATGTGCCTCATGAAATGATGTCATAAGTACACATTATCACCTATGTAGTATTTTTACCAAAAATGTTTTATTTTGCTCGAAACATATACAATTAGAAAAATCCAGAATATAGGACATTCTAAAGACAATTGTCCTAGATTCTTCAAAAAGTCAGTTTTATGAAAACCAAAACAAAACACCAAATCATTAAATAAACATACAAAAAGCCATTCTCCTTTGAAAGAGACTAAAAAGGCAGAAAGAAAAACAAAAACAAAACAAAACAGAAAATGCCACCTGTAAACACTATTTAGATCCTGGATCAAGAGGGGAAAAAATTACCTATAAAAGACATGTGGTAGGACAATGAGAAAATTTGAATATGGATTGGATACCTAAAAACATTAAATTATTACTGATGTTCTTATATGTGATTAGCCACTTTGATTGTCTAAGTGAATGAATTTGCTTATTCTTAGATGAATATTGAATTATTTAGGGTGAAATTGTTGTGAGAGCTACAAATAACTTTTAAAGGGTTCAGAAAAAATATATATAGTTTTCTCTGTGTGTGTCATACAGTCAGACATACACATCTGATGATTACATCCATCCACAGAGAGAGATTGAGAGGAAAAGAAGCAAATGTGGAAAAATGTTAACCACTGCAAAGGTAAGTGAAGTATATTCACGTTTTTTTCACCTTTCTATAGATTTGACATTTTTCAAAATAAAAATGTTGGGGAGGTGTATAGCTATCCCACTTCCCATTTTAACAAACAAAGCACCCGAGGATAACAAAAATAGAGACAAATATCAAACTGAAAGTTAGAACAAAGCAAAACTAAGGTTCTATTGAGCATCTTCCATGTGCTTGGTGATTTAACATATTTCTGGGAAAGAAGTAGCTAAGGAGTAGCCAAAGTATTTCACTAAAAGTACTTTGATTTTTTGAGGGTGATAAAGCCAGCACGTGTTTTTTGTAGAGTCTGGCCTGGATACAGAGTGCAACCATCAAGAGAACCACAGTGTCTTGCCATACCCTTCCTGCACCTCACCAATGGGACAACTTATATATGAGTAAGTCTTACTTCATGAATAATAGTCTGTGGCCCTTATGGAGAGTGACGCAAAGTCCCTGCATCCAACATGCACCAAGACAAATTACTCTGTTCCAAATTGTCCCCAGTATTTATTGATTACCTGCCTTTGAATGGTCATTAAGGGCATCAGACAAAACTGGGAGAGTAGACCACTATAACCATTACCATATCTGGAAAAAGCAACTCACTCAGGTTGTACATCTCTTGAGAAAGTTCATTATTTTAGATAAGCAAAATCTACCGAATAAAAAGCACTGCAATAGCTACAAACAGCAAAGAATCCCTTTAAGATTGGGTATTGCTCCAATTCAGCACCATCTATCAACACATTCCACAAAATCAAGATATACTCATGCTCATAAAAGGTAAAATCAAAATATCAAAGACCACTGGGAAGGCATGTTATTATTCTGAATTATGTCTGCATTTTCCCTGATGTAGAGAACAGCCTACATTGTTATCAATTTAATGGAAAAATTTACAACCTTAATGGTCATTTTGGGTTAGATCCAAACAGTAAGTCCTCTTTTTATATATATATTTTACTATTTGTGTTGTGATTTATACAAGCTGATTTACAAAGCTTATTAGAAACTAATGTAAGTTGTCTACTATTACTGACAATTCATTATAAATATGAGTATTCATCAACTTAGGGCTGATAAAGTAGATGGATGATACAGAAAATAATTAGTGAACATCAAAGAAAACAGAAAAGTTTCTCATAAAAAAAAGTTTCATTCTCTGAAATGACCCTTTTTCTGTTTACTGCTCAGAATCTTATATCTGAATGATCTGGAATACCATAGCACTCAAACAAAAATACTTTTTGCTTTGCTGCCTTAAACATCAAGCCAAGAGATTATTTCCTGATTTGATGTATACATAAAGAACACATTTTAAAATGCCATATATTTGAGGTCTAGAGAAGTGAAAAAGCTATAGATAAAACCATCTGGTAACTTGCCCAGGTCCTTCAGATACCTACCTGAATTTCCCAGAAGCACCAGTTAAGTGGGGTCATTTTTCATTCTTTATTTTATTTAGTTGTTTCATCTCTCTGGTAATCATTAATAACTGCCAATATTGACCATTTTTCTGTTTTGTGTTTTAGAAGTATTGTCCAACTCTGAGATCACAGTCCAAGCATATGATTCTATAGAGGAATCCATCCTAAAAAGATAACAATCACTGCAATCAGGATTTTTTCTAGCTATCTAAGTCGGGTGACAATAGAGCCATAAATGACAATATTCAACCTTTAGAATAGAGATAATATGCATTCTTGTAGTGGCTAGCCTTGCCTACCAAAATATTTAATGTTATGCCAAATACATAAGAATGAGATTAATACCATAGTAGATGTGTTTACTTAATAAACCAACCTCATGCATAAAAGCTGGAAGTAGCTTTAAAAACTCACATGAAAGAATGAAATAGATAGCTAAGCAAATAGAAGAGCAATTAAATAAGTACAATCAACATAAGTATTCATTGATATCTCTTATTTTATTATCTTTTAAGAAATTGAAATCAATTTATTACCTACCTCTAATATTATTGCCATTTCCCCTCTCAAACAAACACTTAACTAACCAAAACACACAAAAACAAACTAACAAACAAAACCCTACAATGTTCAAGAACCCAAAAGTTATGTCAGTTCATGGAGTATGTCATCCTTGAGAGAGAGAGTGAAAGAAGTGGAATTTTTTATCTTTATCCCCTAGCACTAGGGCCTCGGTTGCTGCCATGCAATATTGATGCTGAACACTGACTACATTGTCTGAAAGACACTTAAACTTTCTGGTTCAGCACCACAGATGAAGAGTTGCCCTACCCTGGGGCACAATGATTAAAACACTTTAAATTCCCATTAATATGCATATGCACTGCACGTTTCCCCAAAGAAAGATATCATGCCAGATTGGTACTTAAGACTTTCCAGATTCAGTAACACTTTGGGCCAGAATATATCTCTCCTAAGGACTTTCAGACCTCCTGTTGAAAACTGTTATCACCCCAAACTTTCTCTTAAGCTCATGGTGAGTTGTCCTAAAGCTCTTGGGGTCATACTCTTACAATACTTTGCCAAGTGCTACTCCCATCCATTCCTTCTTTTTCCAAACTTTGTGTTGAAATCACAACTCTTCTTCCCAGAGGAGCTTTGTTATCTTTGCGCAAATGAATTATTTCCTAACTCAGAGCCCCAAGGAAAATGACAAAAGATTTTATCTCTCTGTTCCAGGGCAGACATATAAAAAGAGACTGCTCAAGTGATTCTTAGCCTACACCCCTGCCCCAATAAAAATCTGCTCAAATGTGACTTGCTGTGTGCATCTTTTAAAAAGTTGACGGTTTTTTTTTTTTAATTCCATTTCTCCAGATGTCCAATTATTTAAATGTAGGAAAATAATGATTCCGGGGGTAATATTAATACTAAACATTATTACCAAATGTTCCTACACAGCTGCGAGAGGTAGACTTAAAAAGGAAGCCTTCATTTCCTAAAAGACATACAAGAATATGGACATAGTAAATCACATCATTTATGATTTCCATAAGATGAAATGAATCTTGTTGTTTAAGCAAAGAACAGTATCTCCTTTGTAATGACAATCTGCTTATATAAAGAGGAAAATTTATGTCATACAGGAGATGATATCTTTAAGAATGCCTTTCAATAGGTAAGGAAAGAAATTTCATATGACGCAATCTATAAAGGTATATTGAAGTGATACATGTAGAAGTTAACTAATTATTTGGCCAAAAAGCCAATAGTGCTAAGGGTGAGAAACCTTAGTGTAGACTTGCCTAATCTCAATAATTTTACCTAGTCTCATAGAATCTGCAATAAAAATTATTGTTTAAGTTATGTGATTGTTGAAAAAGTGTTGACTCAGATGATTTGTATTTGTTTCAAATGAACAAACAAAAATATACTTTTTAATCTTCATTTTATTTAACTTAAATAGCATTTCCCAATAACTTGTAGGAAAAAATTGGATATTTTCTGAATGCAGTAATTTAAGTAAAGATTATACTCCAAGTCATCATTGGATACTCTGTTAGGAAGGTACACTTTGCAATGTAATGGAGAACTATAGATTTAACTCTGTCTTTAGGGGATGGAATCCCAGAACCATCATTTATCAGTTGCATGACCTTGGGGAAATTACATAAATTCCTCAACCCTCAATTTCTCAGTGTTCAAATAGGATATTTATAATACGCAATCTTAATATTGGCTTCACAGTGACATTGTGAGAGATCAAACAATGAAATGGAAAAATACTTTGAAAAATTTAAAGTTACTAATATGAGGTGTGATTTTAAGGGCACAGGAGTTTTTTCCCTTGACACCACAGAGAGTAATGATAAATGGCCTTTTTCTTTCCGTAGGATCATTGATTTTTGAAATCCTCAAGGATTGTAATAATAGTCCTTTTATTTCTCTTCAGTGGATTTTAGTTTACCCTGTTTTGAAGGCCAAGTATGTGCAACTGTATAGAGTGAAACTGTCAAATATTAGAATAGTGTTTGAAATAGCTTCATGGAAACATGTTCCTATGAATAGTCTGAGAGCTGACCTGGTAAGTCTTTCAAATAGGAAAATTCAAGATTAAATATGTATCAGAGCCTACTCAGAAAAATAGAGTTATATACACTGTTTCCATCTTCTTGTGAAATCATTCTTTTCCTTTTCATTCCAAGAGAAGCAATGTCTTGTCAGCCTCGCGGATTAATGTAATCTTTTATGAATAAAATGTATTTGCTCAAACCAGATTTTACAAGAAAAAGGTGATACTAAAAGGAATAAAAGAAGATTTTGAGGCCGTGGGCAAAATGATTTAAGTGGCCTCAGCCACTGAAATATTATAAAATCTACCTGAGACTCTTCCCAGATAAAATACTAATGGTCCAAATACTTTTTTGCTAGTGTGAGTACAAAAATGTTATACACTGCTTGCAAAAGAAGAGTGTCTTATTTATACTGACTATAAGTATTTAAGAATTGTCTAAGAAGATGACAGAGTTCCATTTGCAGAATTACCTACTAAAAAAATCCAATCACCTAATCTGTTCCAAGGACTGCTCCAATCTCAGTTGTTGATTCAATTGAGTAACTCTAGGAAACAATGAAACAGGAGTAACTGATGGGTCCATGCCTTGTCCAGCTATACAGCTCTGTAAATGTACCATGCTGATTTCTCTGATTGACATTTATTGAGGACGTTTTTTAATATCATTCTATCATGAACTGTGTAGGAAACCTGAAATTACAATGACCTAATATTCTCCTTGTTTTACACTTCAGTAGCCATTTATGACAATTAACAGCATGGGAGAAGATAACAAAGAAATAGATGAAGATTAAAATAATCACCTCACATACTTAGATAAACTTAAAAAAAAAAAACACGAAAAAAAATTTGGTTAAAAATCTCACTTTGTGAAACTGCTAAGGAGAGCATCTACTGCTTTTGTTTGAACATAACAAAATTGAAATACAGAACTGAATGGTAATATAGATAACTAGATTAACTCAACTCATTCTCAAAGGTGAGATCTTTCTAAATGTCCACAGATCACAGAATTCACTCAGGCAATTGCATCCAGGAACTTTCTAGTCCTTATAGAAAAGAACAATTTATATTTCCTTTAATCTTTTCCAAATTGCCTATATGTGCAGTTTCAAAACCTAAACAACTGAATTGGAATGAATTAACTCTAAATTATCCAATTTAATGTAGGTTTGTGGAATCAAAACCTGATCCAAATAATGATTTATAAGAGTCAAAAATATTGATCAATGAAAGTATCTAGGATATAATCCTGTAGTTCTATAGAATTTTATGGCATTAAGCGATATCCTTTTGAAAATCTCAAATGGGTCTTAAGTCCCTTGACTCTACAATGTAGTCATTTTTCTTTCTCATAGAGGCTGATGATAATAGTTAAGGACTGTAATTTGAGTGCATTGAGGTATGAAAAATAGGCTATCTATACAAAGAGGAATGACTTTCTTTTGCAAATGTCCTGTTACAAACCTCTTTTTAATGTAAATGTCTTCATAGATACATATATGCTTAACTTTTTGTTTCCTAAATAGGTTAAAAAAAGAAGTTGTAATTTGATTTGATCACAGGTCTACGATTTCTACCTATGGAAAGAAAGGAAAAGATCAGAACTCCTCCTCTGTTGCTGAAACAGTCACTGGATATTTTCGACTAGGGCTCAGCCACAGATGACAGGAAAAGTTCCTTTGCCTCCTATCCTTCCTTGTTTTCCTGATATTGGCAATGTAGCAATGCCAGTCCTGAGGCCCGGTTGAACAAGTAAAGATTCCCCATTCTTGCAAAGTATTGGAAGCAGTACTCACAATAAGTGGATATTGTTGGGGGGTTACAATCAAAAGAATCAAAGCATAGTCTAATGACAAAGAGGAAAGCTATACTTAAATATGGGAAGACCTATCACTCTAATATAATGGCCACTGATAAATATATCTTTTAAAGAGTGAACAGAGTGACATAAACTGTTACAGAGATGAGATGAACAGTGGGAAACATTTGAAGGCTAAAGTTGAAAAATTTAGATATATTTTGTGGAAATTAATGATCAAATAAAGAGAATGTACTGCTCTTATCTTGAAGTGAAAATTTCCATAGTACATATAGCAATGGGGGGGGGGAGCTATAAACCTATAAATAGTCAACCATCAGAGCTTTTTGGATGAATTCTACAAACCTAGCATTTAATTTCATTGATTGTTAGACCAAATAAATTATATGGCTGCATATCCACCCACTATAGCATCAGAGAGGCCTGCACTGGATTTAGTTTTCCTTAAAGGAATTCCTCTCAAGAAAAACAAGAGAGAGAGAGAAGAAGAAATATTATCTTGAATGCAATGTGAACACCTATGAAAGCACAGAGCGCTATTTTCTTTCCTTTCAAATATAATATATTCAGTAATATTAATAGCATAATTTACCATTTTCCTAAAAGATTTAGGCATGTTCTTCATTGGTAGGGAAAATTTAAACCTTGAATAAGTTTAGGAAATAGAATGGGTATATCTATTGTATAAATGAAATGAAAATACTTTATGCTAGTACTACTGTATATTCTATAAATGTTGTTTATGTTTATGGTGAAGTCTTACTAGAAAATACCTGCTACCCATGGGACAGAAATTATGCAATGATATGCAGAATTGCCTGCTTATCCCTAAGAGCACAAATCAAAACCAAACAGCAACCACAATCTTGTCAACCTACGTTTATACATCAAACATTTTGAAGCATGTTGGGGTTCAATGGACACCACATGCACATGGTTACTGGCACCATCAAGGACCTGCAGGCATTGTACCAACTTCTGTCCTCTGAGCAGTGTGATTGCTTTCACAGTCACACATAGCTTCTCACAAAGGTGAGTGATGTGGTGTAGCTGAAAGACCCACGATGGTGAGGAAGGAGAATATGAATGAGGTGTGATTCAAGTCACTAGATTCCATTCTCTGGAAGAGTGCTTAAAGGTGGGGTGGAGACAAATCCAGAGGACCACCCTGGTTAAAATCACCCCAACTTAACAGCCAGTGTGTTAGAAAGGTGAATATGAGCTAACACTTTTGCCTTTATCTAAATGTTTCTAAATCCAGGGAAGGCTTACTTTAAAGTAAGTTGTTCTATTCAATTAAAACCTAGCAGACATTAATGACTTTCATAGAAAAGAAATTCCTTGATTGGAAGGGGAAGCTGAAGGACACGGGAGACCTTCCATGCTGGTGTGGGGAGTTTTGAACCGCAGCAGGCAGACTTAGGATGCTGGCTCTCCAGAAGCATGAAAGAGGAGCCAGAAATGGGGAAGAAGAGAACTTCTGAAACTTTCCAGAGCCAATTTTTTTTTCCTACTCTGCAATAGATGCAATTGATTCCATATTATATGTGTTGCAAATGCTAAGAATATAAATTATAGAGATTTGTTCTGGATTTAATACATTCTGTATTTATGTTTTGTTCCTCATACTCAGGTCATTAGATTGAGTTCTACAATAATTAGTAACTCCTAATATGTAAACGGAAGAAAATTCAATGCATATATTCTTTAATTATAAAGTTATATTCCAAGAGGAAAGAAAAGAAAATCCTTTGGAGTTCCTGGAATCTTGGAAAAATAATTTATTTTTGATAGGTTTGTGGTAGGTCTTGTTAAGACTGTAAGCTAGATTCTCCCAGTGCCTGGAGTTGATTTGTGCCCCTTTGCAGTTTGCTTCAACTCTTTCTTCTGGGCCTCTAGGGTCCTCTTTAGGGTCTGAATATACAAACATATTCTGCACATGTGGGTGTTTAGAAAATGCTATTTGATGATAATGATGATGATTTCCTGAAAGTGAGGATTTTTCATCAGGGAAATGTGTGACTGTTGGAAGCTTTTGATTAGTTTTCTCTTGATCTCTTTTAAAAATAGGATAGATTTGCTCATCTGTTTATGATGGTTAAAGGGTAGTCTTGTCTAAAGGCAGAGAAAGGATGGGATGACTTTAAGGTCCCATCTAATTTTATGATTCTATGAAGTAGGACCATTTATTCTAAAGAAAAGGCTTTAAGGGTTAGTGTGTAGAAGATGGTGACCAGCTGCTACTTCTCCCCACTGATTACAGAGAAGGAAATGTGTTTAAATTTGAACATGAGTGATAGAGGCTTTTTGAGGGAAGAATTGCCTTATTCCACGACTGCCAAAGCCAAGGACAAAAGAAACCAGAAAATGAAATAAGTTCACTTTCCTAAGTAGCATTCTACTAAAGGTGGAGGAGAATCCTTTAGTAACCAGATGAGAATGTACCTATACTTCTTTTCTTTTTCAATCTCTTCCAAAATTAGTCTAGTCTTTCTTAAAGACAAGTTGCAGTTCTGTGAATTTTTCACAAGAATCCCCTCAGAACATTTTGATTTAACCAGGCCCTCAACTTCCATCAACTGGATTGATGTTAATATTTGAATTTTTTTAAAGTTATCTAATTATGTGGTGCAGCTGGGATCCCCTGAAAGATGACTTCAAGGGGCTCTCATATTTCCATGACCCTCTATAGCATAAGACTATGTGTTATGAATAGCACTAATTTTATTAATTTCAGATTTACAAACTTAGACATTAAAACATGATATTAAGGTCATCCCTCTTAATCATCCATATTATGTAAAATTATATCAATTAATATTTTTAAAAACTGCTTTTGCTTGAGGACTCTGGAGATTTTATTTTGGAAATATCTGGAAATTTTACTAATATTTTGGTAGAGAATGATCTACCAGGTTTCTGGAATAGAGTAATTGGTAAAAACTGTTAATAATTGGCTATTATGAGATATGAAATAATATGACAATAACCAAATAATGAAGAATATATATAAACCCTATAGGGAGCTGATTATTTATAATATTATAATATTATTTTCTTAATTGTTAGAGACTCCCCCTTATAAGGTTTGCAATGATTAACAGGTCATAAGACCATGACTCAATTCCCCTGTGATGTAAATTGAAGAAAGGCAGCCTCCAGCCATAAACCACCTGACTGATGGATGGAGCCAAAGCCTATAGGCTTGGAGGAAGCCCATCCCCTCCCAAGAATGAACAAAGGAGCCATATAGCAGTGGGGCAGATAAACACCTTCACCCTTTCCAGGCCCAGGCACCACCAACCCCTCCCACATTTCAAGAATACCCTTCCTCCTAGTCCACTACCCGCTAGCCATTTGGCCCCAGACTGTACTCAGTTTCCCCACTTATTGATGTACTGTATAAAGTCATATCCACCACTGTCCAGGGGCGAGCCGAAGTCTATTCTTGAGAACCCTCCGATGGGAGGGCTTCTCAATAAATTTCTCACCTGCAATCATCAGTCTCTGTGTCTCAGTGAGCACCACATTTCTCCCAACATGAATATTGAGCAATGCATAAATATCTATTAAAATATATTGATATAGCAAGAACTATATAACATTTATAGCTTATGACATAGTAATGAGTTTTCATAATAAAATTTTTAATTCCTATATTGTGTGTGTGTGTATACACCTATTTATCGCAACATTATCAAATCCTAAAAAATATCAAATAATCAGGATCTGAGATTATGAATAGAACCTAAATCAAAATTCTTCCAGGTATTATTTAAGAAAATCACACACACACATTCACAGAAACACACACAAACATGCACTTTATTGCTTGAGACCGTATTTTTTTTCAGTGGGTAACAAAAATCTCAATTTCATTTGAATTTGACATAGATATAAGAATATTCAAATATGGCAATTGTGTTGGTTAGGATGCATTTGGCTACAAATAACAGAAAGTGATGAAAAAGTTAGGAAAATGTATGCTATCATATAGTGAGAAGTCTCTAGGTAGGGTTGCCTGTTTTCACATTGCCGTCCCCAGAGTTTGGCTCCCTTCACACTCTGAATGGCTCCAGCCCATTGAGGCATTCCATGCACACATGCTTATGTCCAGCAGAAGAATAGGGGCTGTTTCTTCCCACCTTTCCATTTGCCAAAAAGAAACTTTTTGGAGATGTCCTCCAGAATATTTTCCTTTTCCTCTCAGTGCTTAGAACTAGGTCATGTGCCCTCTCTAATCCAGTCACTGGGATTATCATAACTGGTTTTGTTTGGGGTAATCAGGATTTAACCTTGGGCTAGAGATAATGTCATCTTCCATAAACACATGGTTATACAGAGAACTATGCTGGCAAGGAAAAAGGAAGTTGTTGAATAGCCAACCACCAGTGTGTCCAAAATACACATACATTCAGAATACATGTATTTTTCTATTTTATTTTTTAAGGTAAGATATGATAGAACTGTCTTCCTTTAGGCATATCCATGCGGACATATAAAAAAGTGAAAGCAGTAATAAAAGCAAACCAAAGAAATCATACTAATCATAATCATTCATGTCAAGAAACAGAGACCAAATCTTTTAAATTCTATTTGCTTACTGTACCAATCAAATGGAAAGTTGCTTTTAAATTATGCCAGACTTTCCAAACCATCATAACAAGACATAGTTACCATTTTTGTATGCTTTACATAACAGAAGTGAAAAACTTAGAGTTTAATCTTAATAAAACCAAATTCTTAGTATATACATTTATTCAATGAACTGAAAAATAACTCGTTAATAAAGAAAACATTTTTGTCTTTGGATAAATTTGTCAAAAGAACATGCACATAAACTTTAATTTTCCATCTATATAATTACATGTTACTATTATATGATTGTAATTTGATCCCTATTAAAGAACATTTTGTTCTTAGTGCAGTATGCTATTGGGTATTTTTCCTACAAGCCAAAGAAAACAGGTTTAAAATCCACATAAATTTGAAATGTGTTTATATCTTAGATGTGACATGATTGGCATTGCTATTTGCTTTAAGTTTCATGGATGACAACTCTACTTCCATTCCTGAGTATGTGTGGGAAGTGGGTCAAGAAAGGAGCATTGATGATTTCACTTCAATCTGATAATTTCCATTTGTGGTCATGAAATAAACAAGACTCTACTCTTCCCTAAACTGATTAAAATACCACAACAAAAGTGATACAAGAATTGAAAGATAGAGTGGTTAATATTATTTTCAAATATAGGAAAATGATTATGGTATATATTAAATTGATATTTAACCTATTAGTAAGGAAAAAATACATTTCTTTGGATTGAATTGCCAGTATAACTATTGAATATCAAACAGATTTTCATAATAAAGCTCCAGAATCAAGTAATACAATTCACAGGAACTCTCAGTGGTAATCACTCTTCCTTGTCTCCCCAATTACAATGCCTCCATACCCAGGAAATAGAATGCAATTGGTCCAGCCAATCATGATGGCTTTCCCAGCCTCTATTGGCTTTCCCAGCCTCTTTTATACTTAAGTAATGTCACATGATCCAGTTTCTGCCAAGAAGATGTAAGTGGAAGTCAGCCAATGGGTTTTTGGAATGCTATTTTGCTTTTCTGATGAAGCCAAATGTATCACTCATTCTCCAGTATTCTTCTTGTTTTGAATTTAGACATGAAGGCTAAAGCAACAGCAGCCACTGGGATTCAGTTGTATGATAAAGGACAAGAAAATGACAGGTGATGGTTTTGACATCATTGTCAAAAATCCAGTGGCAACAGCTGCCTACATCCAGGAAAAAAATAGACTCTTATTTGTTTAAAAATCTGTGAATCAGGTTTTCTTAAACTTGTAGTTGAAAGGTATCCTAACTAATACAAATAAATTTAATTATATGACTATAAACATACAAGAAGTGCCATTCATTCATCTAGATATTTGAAAAACTACAAACAGTGATACTATATATTCATCACAGATCAAATTAGAAATGATATTTGTTTGTAAACACTCACATAGTATATTTAATCCAATTACCAAATACTTTACTAGAATTATAATTTTGTATTTAGGTAAATAAGTTGTTACTATATCACTTTGATTGTTTCCTGAAAACACAGAATCACATTGAAGTTTCATTACTGTAAGGTACGTTTTTTTTAAGTGACATTTTCATCTTTAATAAAGCTTTAAGAAATTTAAAAATTGTCACATTGTGTAAAACACAAATTTCATTTAGTCCAGAGTATTGTCTCTGGCATTTGCAATAAGTCAATTATTAGGGAAAAGCATAAAATATGAATGGAATACATATTCTGCTATTTATCGAAGAAAAGAGTACTCCCACTCCCTGCTCTAAATCCTCACTCATGATTAAGTGGTGACATTGCACAGTGTTCAGGAGTGTAGGCTCTGGAATCAGAATCCTTAGGTTTAAATCCTAACTCTTTTTATAGTCTTGTGAACTTGGGCAAGTTATTTGCCTTTTCAGACCTCTTTTTACTTATTTCTAAGTATGGAATAAAAGTAAAAATATCTATTATAAAAGGTGTTTGGGATGATATATTATTAAATGGATAGAATTTAGTACAGTTTAGTAAAAATACTGTGTTAGTAATTTGTAAGTGAGAGAACGACCTATTTTTAAAAGCTAGAAGTAGTTGAACTGATCAGGATTGATCAGGAAGACTGAAATTTTTAGTAACAGAGCTTTTTTTTTTTTTTTAGGTAAAACAGACTTAAGGGGAATATTCATTGATGGCAGCGAAGTCCTCTGTGTAAAGCCTGGATAAAGTAAATGTAAGTGTTAGAGGAATGGTGTTGGCTAGAGAGGCAAAAAGAAGAAAAGAGGGAGGGTTACTCAAAAATATACAGCTAGTGACATTCTGTGAGCCTGGGGTAGTTTATGTGAGCACAGGAAAGATAAAGATGAAAGAAATTGCAAGAGATGAAGCATATGTCTAAGAAATCAGAGCAAGAGGTGCCTATGAGAACATGAGTCACTGGCAGATATCCTTGTGGGAGGTGCGTGGCAGTGCGGGTTTGGGAAGAGGCCCTGGCTTCCTGCAGTGTATGATATTAGAATTGAGGCAGTTATTTTTATTTCTCTTTTAATATGAAAGGAAAAATTTACTTTAGCTGGTTAGAAATCCTGAGGGATATCTTTCTACCATTAATTATGCTTAGTGGTTACCAGTTTGGGTTCTACTATCATTGCACAGATCTTTCCCGAATAGAAGTTACTCTTAGTCATCCCTATTCAGTATGAATGTTAATAATTATTTTGATATCTACTCACTTTGGATCTCTACTTACAGAAGTTCTTTCTTGGGCCTTGTCCTGCTTCGTCAGTCATGTGTTTGTCTGTACTATTCATGAAATATCTGAACTAGTCAATAATTATCCTCCTGGACCAAATCACAGATGGTTTGGAAATTCATCCCAATATAAATTTCTTGATAACCAAGAAGATTGACCGACTAATCTGTTAAAACACTTTCTTAAATCCAATCTGTAGGTAGGGATATGTGTAAGGAGTAAGGCATGGAGATTCCTGGTTGGATTTTTTTAAATTAGAGAAGTTGTGGGTTTATGGAACATTCATGTATAAAATACAGGATTCCTGTATACCACCCTTTATTAATAGCTTTCATTGGTGGAGCACATTTGTTACAATTGAGAAAAGCATATTTTTATAATTGTACTATTAACTATAGTCTCCTAATTGGATCTTAAACTGATATTCAGACATGTTTTGAAGTATCTTGTAAACTTCTTCCAGAAGCTTATTCATATGGGTGACTCTCCTGGAAGAGAAAGCACTCATCTGATTAAAAGTTGCTAGGCACGGTAAGACTGAATGAGCAACATAGTCTAAGTGTGTGAAGGCAAAGCAAGTCTTAACACAGCATATTGTCTGCCATTAACATGTTTTTCTGACCCTTTCTACTCTGGATTTATATAGCATTCCTATAATTAACAAGATCACATTATAAATAAACACAGGGTCCTTCTGCTTAGGAGTTAGAAAGTTGCAAGAGACTTAATGAGAATACGATGGATAACCTGCCAATCATGGTTTTTTAGAAAACCTATTTACATGTGAGGATATTAAAAAAAAAAAACCTAAATGAACTAGAATCCAGAAAGTGATGAGCCCATCCTAGAAGACAACATCTGACTGCTGCCTCCATTCCTGGTGGATTAGTGGGAGGAGGAAGAATTTGCCATCAAAGGGGGTGTGAAGAAACTCGCCAAATTTTCAACAAACTTTTAAAAGCCCCGTAATGACTGGCATTATTGTTTAGGTTTCTGAGGAAGTCATGTCAAAGAGAGAGCTACATTCACCCACCATTCTTGCCCACCACTTTCTTGAGTCTAGGTAAATAGAAGGTCTTGATCTCACCCCTAAGTAATTTGAAGCCAATAATGAACCGAATATAATGGAAAATGAAACAAAGCTTGACACAGATTAAATGTGGATTCAACCGAAACAGCTTTCCATGAAAATAGGGGTAAAAATTAATTTTTGTCTACCCTGTTCTTTTGCTTACAATATTCTGCATACAAGATATGTGAAGAAGAAATATGTGAAAATTACAAGATGTATGAAGAAAAATATAACATATGGTCAAGAGGAAAAAGAAAGAGAAGCAGACCCAGAGATGAATCAGATGTTGGGATTATTAGAAAGGATACTTAGAATAAATATGACAAATATGTTAAATAATCTAACATATTGTTGATTTGCTTCTCATCAAAAACAATAGAGCCAGAAGACTATGGGGCATCATTAAAGTGCTGAAGTAGAGCAAAACAGAGCAAAACTGTCAAAATTAAATTGTATATCCTAAGAAAATGTCTTTCCAAAACAAACATATATAATCAGAAAAATCAAAAGCTAAAAGTATTCATCTTGAGCAGATCAGTGCTATAAGAAATGCAAAAAGAACTTTTTTCAGGCTCAACAGAGAAATAACAATTGGGAGGGAATAAAAAGTATATATATGAAAGGATAAATATGTGGGTAAATATAAAGGGTATTATTAAAACAAAAGAAAGTACTTTAAATATGTGAGTAAATATTAATATATTTTTAAAATGGTTAGACTTAATGGTTTCATGCACAAACAGCATCACTGTATAATAGAGTTTATAGCACATAAGATATCCTACAACATAAATAATCACATGAAAATGTAAGTGGACTAAAAACCCTCCCCTAAAATGCAGACATTGTCAGATTGGACAAAAAAGCAATATTCAATTCTACACTCAAATATATAATCTATAAGATGCATACGTTAAATATAAAGGAAACGTGGGTTAAAAGTGAAAGGGTGGAAGATATTCTATGCAAACACAAAGCATTAGAAAGCTGGTGTGATTATATGAACATTAAACAAAGTAGACTTCAAGACAAAGGAGGTTACCAGAGATAATGAGGGATAGTTCACAGTGACAAAAACGGTCAATTTATCAAGTAGTCATAACAATATGAAATGTGTATGTGCTAATAATAAAGCTTCAAAATATATAAACCAACAATTGAAAGAGCTAAGGGAAGAGATGGAAAACTCCACAATCATGGTTGGACAGTCAGCATGCCTGTCTTAGTTTCCTAGGGATGCTTTAACAGACTACTGCAAACTGGGTGGTTTAAAAGAACAGAAATTCATTCTTTCACAGTTCTGGAGGCTAGAAGTAAAAAATCAAGGTGTTGGCAAGGCTGGTTCTTTCTGGAGGTTCTGAGGGAGCATCTGTTCCATGCCTTTTTCCTAGCTTCTGGTGATTGCCAGCAATATTTGGTATTTCTTGGCTTATAGGCACATCACTCCAATCTCTTCTTCTGTCCTTCACATGGCATTCTCCCTATGTGTCTGTTCTGTATCCAAATTCCCCTCTTCTTATAAGGATGCCAATTATTGGATAAGGGCCTATCCTAATCCAGTATGACCTCATCTTAACTTCATTACATATGCAACAGCCATATTCCCAAATAATTTCACATTTTGAGGTACCAGGGGTTAGGACTTGAACATTTCTTTTGGATGTTGCAATTCAACCCACTACAATGCCACTCTCAGTAATTGATAGATCTAAATTCAAAAACATAGTAAAGAAGATTTGAACAACAGTATCAGCCACATTAGTCTAATTAAAACATACAGAATACTATATCCAACAGCTACAGAATACACACTATTTTCAAGTGCATAAAGAATATTCATCAAGGTAGATAACAGTTCCAGCCATAAAACATGATGTGATAAATTTTAAAGGAATGGAATCATATAGAGTATCATTTCTGACTGTAGTGGTATTATATTAGAAATAAACAACAATAATATATCTAAAAAATTCCCAAATATTTGGAAATTAAACAACATAATTCTAAAAAATCTATAGGTAAAAGAGGAAATCATGAGAGAAATTAGAAAATATTTCAAACTGAATGAAAATGAAAACAAAGTATTATACTGTGAGATATGTAGCTAAATTAGTCCTAAGAGGGAAATTTATATTTTAAATGCCTATATTAGAAAATAAGTCTAAAATCAATTATATATGCTCCTGTCATAAGGGGAAAGAAGGCATAAATAATAAGAAAAAACAACAAAGGGATATTATGATCAAATTTAAATTAGTACATTCAGAAACAATCATAGAAATATACTATAGTATGTTAAGGTGTGGGAGTGGTGGTTGTCTTCCAATTTCCATAAAGTGGATAGAATTTTCTACTCCCCAAGGAAGTGTAACCACTTGCCTTTCACAACTTCTCAAGATAAGAGTTTACCTAATTTGTTGGAAGAAGGAATAGAGCTTCCTTAACTCAGTTCCATCTGGGTTTCACTCTTTTTTAAGAGTCATCCTATCCATTGGAAATTCACTTTCTTTGCTCCTCCATGTTATACACTCTCAAAGGCTAGTACTTCAGAGTACTTAGAAAGAAAGCCCTGCAACTTATAGTTCTTTTCATTCAAGAGGAAAAAAGTAGAAGCCGAAATGTATGAGAGCAGGGTAAGCTGCATCTTCCAATTCATCTTTACAGGCAACAAAGCTCGTTTTTCTATTTCCTTCCTAGGTTACAAATTCTAAAGGAAAGAGAAAGGTCTGATTAACAACCAAGCACTAAGTAGTGTCATGTAGTACTGTAGCCTTCTTGACCTGAATCATTTTTGCTCTTCTTTCTTTTTGGCCCTTTATCCTGACTTCATTGCTCTCGCCATGCACAAAACTCTTTCCTTTCCTCTGTATTTAACCAGATAGAAAGCTCATTCATTAGATAAAGTACCCAGGAGAAGTCAAGGATTTTCAAAGGGAATAGACATTCACATTCAGGAGATGCTGAGGGCTTTGTTGGAACCCTTACCAACTTGGAGCTGGTGATAAATATCAAAACATGAGCAGCAGGGAAGAGTTAAGATTTAATTAAATATGCCAATGTTGGAACAATATAGTAAATGGAAGAGATGGGAAAGAGGATAATGCAGATGTTATGCTGCCCATTTATCTTCTATTTCTCATACTATTTTTGAGACTGATATTACTTTTATAGTCATCTTCTTTTCACAGTAATGAAACTGAGATTCAGTGAGTATAAATAACTGATAGTGAACCATACAATGACCAAATAGTGGAATTGAGTCTATACCAGGGTTATACATCTTGGGAGGATTTATGTGGTGATTCGGAGAGTACAAAAGGGTCTTTGCAAGTGAAATCTTCCCCAGATGAGTGAAATTCACCCTTTGAAAACAATAGAATATTCTTTGGAGACTTCTAGAGTGCCAGTCAATATTCTGGGGCCTAAAAGAGTTATTGTGGATCAAACATGGCAGCATTTGAATCCCATTATAGAGGATAACTTCCAAAGACCACAATTTTAGATCATGCATTAATAATTCCAGTACAAATTGTGATGCATCCAGGAATGATGAATTTCAAAGCATCCTGCAATCAGCTGCTCAGATGAAACTGGATGTGACTGACACTAAATCAATAACGAAACTGAAGATACTGTCCTTTGAGAGAAGATGAATTATGAATTTGACACTTATTAATATTCTGCTTTTGTTTATTTTCTACTAATGTGTTCTTGAATGGAAAAGAGTAAAGGGAAAATCAGATATTTCTGCACAATTACAAATATGATATTTAGGCATTGCCAAACTATCACACTAAAGGCAACACTCAAGTTGTCAGTTACATGTATATATTTAACCACCTGTTTCTTATTTGAACGTTAGAAGCATAACAGTGTTCAGAACTGCACAGCAAAGATCTGGTTTAAATTGACAAAAACAAGGAAACTCAGAGTTAAGGTTGTCACATCACATTTAGAATCCTTCTGATATAACAATGAAATAAAACCACTAATGTTTGATGCCATATTAGTAAATAATATTGAAATGTGAAACCACTCTGAAACAAGTGTTACCATTATTGCCCAAAATTTATTTTCCACTGCTTATTTACAATTTAGAATACTCTGACAATAAAAAGCAATTTTTACAAGGCATAATCAGCCATTCAAGTGAAGAGTTGAAACACTGATGTCACTGTATTGTCTAAGACAGAATGGAGTTGAATAAAAAACACATGGAAATCATTTCCATCAAATAGTAGGACAAGAACGATGTCTTTGGATTACTCAGCATAATGAATTTAAACTGAACATCAAGAAATTGATTTCTATTACAGGTGTCCTTCATTTCATTTTTTTTTCCAAGGTAAGGTCATTTATGAACTATTGCATAATACCATTAGGGAATTAAGCTATTATCAAGTGTTTTTTTCTTCACAAAAAAATCCTATTAAAAACACTACTTGTATGTATAAATAGAACAAAGGTCAGTTATAATTATAGTACAAGTAAGATAGAATGAAATGAAGCTAATTATTCCCTTGAACACTTACGAGTAATGTTAACACTTGAGGGCACAATTGTCAACAGTAAAAATCTTTCTATTCTGCTCTCACTTCCAAGAAAAACTAAGAGAATTCTGTACTTTAAAAAGACATATAATATTAGCACTGACTTAAAAAAAATCTCTCACTATGAGTTAGGGGGAAAACGATAATAAATATGCACTGGCATAGCAAACATCCCGTAGTGCTAAAAGAGAGAAGAATATAATGTTCCCCAAGGCAGACTCTAAGCACTCATCAGAAAGGAATGTTTCCTAGTAGTTGGCTGCTGAAAAGAGGAAAAAAAATTGATGCTACTCAGAATTTCAACTCCAGGTTTATATTTCCTCTCCTGGTAAATATCTTTTATGTCTTAAATATTTGTTATCCTGGTAAGTCTTTCCTTGTGTCTTAAATAATAACAAGGATACCACCTGTTGTAGCATGGCAGACATTACTAGTGCTTATCAACATTTCTAGATAGCCTCTGTTTCCTGGACAGAGGAGTGATTTTGCTTCCTTGCCTTCTTGAGGTTAGGCTTAGGCGTGAGCATATTATTTGCTTTGGCCAATGAAATATGAGTGGAAGTGAAATATTTAAGAGCTAATTCTTTTCTTTTTCTTTTCTTTGTGTTTTATACTTCTATGATTTTCTTTTGTAAATTTTTATTGTGGTAACATTTCCCATTTTAACCACTTTCAAGTGTACAATTCATTGGTTTTTATCACATATACAATGTTGTGCTACCATTACAACTATCTGATACCAGAAATTTCCCGTCACCCCAAACAGAACCTCTACATGCATTATTCACTAACTCTCCATTCCCCAAGCCCTGGAAACTTGTAATCAACCCTGGAAACTTGTAATCTTCTTTCTGTCTCTATGGATTTGCTATGAATTCTAGTCATTTCATATAAGTGGAAGCATACAATAACTGTCCTCTTGTGTCTGACATTTCACACAACATGATGTCTTCAAGAGTTATCCATGTTGTAGCATGTATCAGCATTTCATTTTTATTTTTTTCCACTTTAGTAACATATATACAACCCAAAATTTTCCCCTTTAAACACATTCAGATTAATAATTCAGTAGTGTTAATTACATTCACAATGTTGTGCAACCATCACTATCATCCGTTACCACATTTTTTTCATCACCTCAAAATTTCTTTAACTTTTATGGCTGAGAAATATTCCCTTGTATGCATATACCTCATTTTGTTTATCCATTCATCTGTTGATGGACACTTGGGTCATTTCCACCTTTTTGCTATTGTGAATAATTCTGCTATGGCACAAAACTTCTCTAATTGAAAAAAAAATACACAATGAGATACCAGTTCACACCCACTAGAATGACTATTATTAAAAAATATAATAAATAACAAGTGCTGACAAGGATAAGTAGAAATACGAAACCTGGTACATTGTTGGTAAGAATGTAAAATGATGCAGCCGCTGTGGAAAAGAGTTTGGTGGCTCCTCAGAAAGTTATATATAGAATTACCATATGTCCCAGCAATCCCACTTCTAGGCATAGTCCCAAAAGAATTGAAAGCAGGGACTCCAAGAGCCAACTCTTGATTATCCATGATCCCTTCCCCTGAAAACTGAAGGACTGTGTTAAGATGGGAGCACCACAAGATTGAAGCAGGCAGGTCATCTGAGTCAACAAAAGGAAGACAATTAACTGTCTTGGAAACTCTCTAGAACTCAGAGTATACTGTGTGAACCAGAGTCTCAGAAAATCCCTCACATATGCCTCATGCCAAGTGATGGCTTGAAATGTGCCAGGTTAATCAATGAATTAATGGACAATAAATGAAGTTACTTAGTCTATCATCATGTGTGGACTTATTTGAGAAAAAATATTTTATATTGAACAGATGCTTGTCTGTTCAACCTAGTTCACAGACTAATATAAATTTCATCATTTTTCTGTAGGAAATGATGAGTGCAAGTTATTATCAAGATTTAGACAAAAATAGTTTTATAGAAGAATTGAGTTTTTCCTTAGAATCGAAAGTTTTGTTTAGTAGAAAATAATATCTGCATTTTAGGCAAAGGATGAGAGTGATTAAACTTAAGAATATTTTAACACCAGAATTTCAATAATAATCATGCCCCTCATATAATATTTCATATTGGACCAATAGAAAATTTGCATATTAAATCTTGCATTTACATCATAGATTGACTTAAAATACCCTCCTGAGAAGCACAGTTTAAATAGAATATTAAAGTGGTCAGATTGGTGACTAAATATTAATTCATCTGGCCAACAAATTTTATTTCAATTGAAATAAGAATATATTTCAACATTCAAAAGACTAGCTTGAACTAGGGAAGTGATTTGAGAGAATGGGCTGGGAAAAGTTCAAGAGAACTTTTGGAGTTATGATTCATAAGACAGCATGATGAATTACATGTGAGGGGTAGAAAAAGTTGGTGATGACTGAAGTTCCTCGCTTGGGTGACTAAGTAAAAGAGCTTCTGTTTCGCCATATTTCCAAACTATGTTAAATTATTTGGCCTTAAATTTTTCCTCTTTTACATTCTTTATATCTACCACCTTCTTATCCATATATTGTAAAGGTCTAGCAAAGGTGTGAAGGATTTAAATATAGAAACTGGATCAACTGACAACCAATCAAAAACAGTATTTTTTGCAAAATGTCTTCTTTCTAAAATCGTTTTTAAAGTAATGCTTACATAGTCATTGGGTAGGAAAGAGGAATGTTTAAGACTACGTATATCTTGATTTGATCTTTAGGGACAGAAACAGCTGGAGACCATCCTCTGTCAAAAAGCCCTCCATATACACAAATGTCATTAAACCACCTCCACTCCAGGATGAAACACATCAATTTCTGTAACCTCTCCTCATTGTATTATTATACAAAATATTAATCATATCCATTATTTTCTTTTAAATTTAGTCATATATTTATTGTTACCTAAATTCAAACTCTTCTCATCCCCATACCTTGCTCATCTAGTATACCCTGTGTGAGATAAATGTAACAACTTTAGCTACTTGAGTTTTATAATTAAATCACTGTCCCAGTGGTATGCTAAAGCCAGCTCATACCAGCTAGGCAATGCCCAGGTGTACTCAGAATTCAATGACATCCTGTGGGTTTAATCAGCCATGGTGGGAGTATTTACACCAGGGAAAGTGGCAAGTGCTACAAATCAGGCCTCCTCATCACCACCCCACTGATCTAAGAGTCTACTGTTAATATTTATCAGTACACACTGCACAAGCCACAAACGGTCACTCCTTCCATTCCAGTTTGAGTCAATGGAGTACCAAATGGTTTTCAACAGCACTTTCAGGTTAAAGCAATCAACCCATTTGTCAAATATTATATTTATCCCATCTGATAATGACCTTTCTTTAACAATAGTTCCAGTAAAATGAAAGTTCCCTGGGACTATGATGTTTGTTATTTAACATTATACACATCCTTTGATACAGTGTACATTCAGTCTCATTAATCAAGAGATCTCTCACTCCAAAGGAAGAGTACTGTTCTCGTCTCATGGCTGATCCTCTCCTTATTTCTAGCATCAATATCTTCATTCCTTCTGTGCCTCAAATTAGTTAGGGTAGAAAAATGCATATTCAGACATACAAAGAATAGAATGTTACTGGAAAAATATGAACAATATACTTCATCAAAAGAAAAGTGAACCCAGATGAGATAATTGGGCTGCAATATATTGTATTCCTTATTTTATCCTCTATCTTGATTGATGCTTCATGTGAATATAGAATTCTAAGATGACAGATTTATGTTGTTGTTGTTCTTTTTGTTTGTTTTTTGCCAAAGCATTTGGAAACTATCTCCTGTCTTTTATTCATTAGGTTGTTGATGAGAAGTCTGCTGATAATATAATTGTCATTTATTTGTGGGCAATGTTTTTTATTCTTGTAGATTTTAAGGATATTGATTTTTGATGTTCTGAAAATTTGTTACTATGTGACTTTGAATGGATTTATTTTTATTTATTACCAGTTACTTGGCATGCACGTTCAATATGAAGGCTCCTGTTTTTCTTCAATTCCGGAAAATTCCCCAATTATATTTTCAATTATATCTTCTTCTGCATTCTCTTTGTATGACCTTCATTGAATATATGTTGGAGCTTTTCATATACCCTTTATATGTCTGACTTGCTGTTTTACTTGTTGCGTATGCGTCCATATTTACATGCACATAATTCCTTAATACATGCCTTAGCATTTTCTCTGTGCAACATTCTGGATGGATTCTTTTCTGACTGTGTTTAGTTTAGAAATTATCTATCCACTAGGTATTTTTTTGACCATGATATATCTTTTGTTTCTCATATGTCTCCTGACTTTTTCTTGTAGCCATAAATTTATTTCCATATGTATTTATTTCATAATTTTAAATTCTTTTCATGGATTCTGTGGTAGAAAGAAAAGTGACCCCAAAGATGTCTACATCCTACTTCCTAGAATCCATGTCAAAAGGGACTTTGTAGATGTGGTTAAGTTAAGGATATTGAGATGGTCAGGCTATCTTGGGTTATTTGACTGGGCCTAATATAATCACAATAGTCCTTACAAGAGGGAGTTAGGAATGTGAAAGTCAGAAAAGAGATGTGATGAGAGAAGCAGAGGTGGATGCAACACACTTTGAAGATGGAGAGAGTGGTCACCAGCCAAGGATTTCAGGTGGTCTCTGGAAGCTGGAAAAGGCATGGAAACAGATTCTTTCCTCCAGCCTCCAGAAGGAATGCAGCTTTGCTGAAACTTTGATTTAGTCCTAAGGGAAAAGTCCCATTTCAGATTTCTGACTTCTGTCACTGTAAGATAATACATTTGCCTTGCTTTAACTCACTAAGATTTTGGCAATTAGTTACAGCAGTGATTAGAAATTAACAGAAATGCTATGTCTTCATGTACTTTTTGAAGATATTTAACATATCAATAGCTTTTTCTTTACCTATTAAATTTATTTTATCTGGAGCATATTAATCTTTTCCCTTTCTCTCTTCCCTCAATCTCATAATTTCTCATTTGAGATACATATCTTACAGTTTTGCTTTTGCTCCATCCTGCCTGCCCTGAGAACTCTATTCTAGAACCATGCTTTAGAGTAGGGCCAACCTCTTCACTATGATTTTGGGATATCTCAGGTCCTGTAGAACATTCAGCAAGCAGCTTAGCCTAATCCAGGCTGGAAGACTATGTCAGCTTCCTCTTCTTCCCCAAGTAAACTCCACTACCCAAGCTTTAGTCCCAAGAAATGGTCAGTAGCACTTTTATTCAGCATCATTTTTCAAGTTGGAGAGCCCAAACCCAGTCTCTTATTTTATACAATGAAACATTTGCTGGTTACTCACCCTGTATGTGGTACTTATACTCCCTGTGATGGTTAGGCTAATGTGTCAACTCGGCCAGGTAATTGTGTCCAGTTGTTTGGTCAAGCAAGCACTGGGCTAATTGTAATACAAGGACATTGATGGGCTTTAGTCATCAGTGAGTTTACTGCATAGATGGCTGATTACTTCTGCATCAACCAGGGAGATTGCCATCAGCAATGAGTGACACTTTATCCAATCAGCTGATTGCCTTAAAAGGGGAAGTGAGTTCAGCATTTAGAAAGAATTTCCCAGTTCATCTTTGGACAGCCAACATCTCCCGGAAACTCATCAAGGACCTTCATTGGACTTTCATCAGAGCCCCTGGTTTGCAGCCTGCCTGCGGAACCTGGACTTGTGCACCCCCACGGTCACGTGAGTCACTCATAAAATCTCATACTATTTACAGATATCTCCTGTTGATTCTGTTTCCCTAGAGAACCCTGACTAATACCCTCCCCAAAAGCCCACAGAACCAAACATACCACTGTTTTATACCTGCTTCCAGGCCCAGAGACTGGCATGCCTGTGGCTTTAGTTCTATTTGTCATTTGGCCTTTCTGCTTGATTTCTGGTTCATAGAGATGTTCATTTTATTTCTGATCATTTAAATTTTCTCTTTATATTCTATATCCTGTTGTTGTTTTCTGTAGCCTAGATATGGTCTCAAAACATAAACTAAAAAAAAAATAGCATCACCCATAAATACTTTAAACTCATTCATTGAAAACAGTTTCATTTTTTAAAATGCCTTTGCTAAGAGGCAAAAGAAAATAAACTGTCTATGTCACCATGCCAAATGGTTTTCTTCTCCATGTGAATGCTGATTAATGTATAAAAGCTTCCTGGAGCTCTGTGCTAAGAAATATCTCAAGGTTATTTCTGTTCTCATTGGAAAAGTGTGCCATTGTCGAGTAAGGGTCTCTGCCATGGGCACAGAGGTAGGACATATCTTTCATTTACATGATGTATGTGCCCTGACGTAGACTGCACCCTGTTGTAGTAGTAAGGGTTCCTTAGCCTCAGGAAACATAATCAATTCTGGCTACCTTAAATTTTAAAATTGAATTTGTTATAAAGATACAAGGGATTCATAGGACCAACAGGAGATAGAAGAACAATCTTTGGATCAAACAGAGTAAATCATTTCTCCAGTACTCCCTGAAGTAGCTTAGGGTGGAGTCTCATTGACACTGCATCGGCAAAACTTTTCAAAAGTGGATTTGGTAATCACATTTTCTCCTGCAAGGCAGCAGATTCAAGCACAGTCATGGATGCAAAGGAGAGAATACATTTAACTTTAGAGCACCACAAACTTAGGCTGAAGACCAAAAACAATATTTTCATGCCGTTTATAGGATTACAAATGGATTCTGAAGAGGATGCTCTAAATACATTAAATTTCCTTTTAATCTTAAATTTCAGCAACAAAATGTGGGAGTTTGGTACATGCAAAAGCAAAAGTAGATCTATGAATATAAACCATCTTTTGTGGCCTTGCTGTTTTAATTTACTTTACATATTTGAGTTATATATTTTATAGGTCTTTGGGGATGCATCATTTTTTTAAAATATGCGTTTATCTATACTATAGTTATTTATCTATTTTTATCAATGTTAGTTTAAGTTAAAGTAGATCCTTTAAGGATTAAAAAAGCTTAGGTGATCTTAAAATTACAGACAGTTTATTTTTAGTTCATGAACAGAACTTTTATTTATAAGGAAGCATATGGACATTGATTAAGTAGCTATTTAAAAAAGAAAAAAATTTAAACTATCCCTTAACTGAAATGAACATTGATTCAAAAACTTTGCCTAGATTGAAAATTAACAAAAGTTTAATTAGTATATTTTTCTATGAGAATGATTTAAAGATGATTAAAATATATAGCAAAATGTCAATATTCCTTTAATAATTCACACCATGGTGAAGGGAAAATTATAATTGTAATTATAAGTAAAGATTTTTGAAGGCAAGTCAATGGTGAGCTCTACCTATTGCCTTCAGGACCCTAAAAAATGAAATAAATACTTGCTGAAACCTTAGACTATATTAATATTAAAGAGATGGCATATGACAAGCCTGTTTGAAAATGTTACAATCAATTAAGAAATATCATTTCTACTACTTATTTCTCTTACAGCTTCTCTTTTAGTATTCATTGAATCATATTACATGAGAAATTGGTTTAATACCTCTAATTCAAAATATTATGCTTTCCATTTACTTCATTTGGTTCCATATCATGAATCTATTCTCAAGTTTGACATACACTGCTAGAAAAGATAAATGCTAGTCACAAAGAAAGAAACCTAGGTCCTCTCTTCTCATACAAACCCATAGATTATCTTTTTTTACTATTCTTTCAAGCCACAACCTTGAAAATCCTAACTAAAATACAAGGTTTGACTTAATTCTCTTCAAGGATTACTGAAGCTAAGAAAGTGAAAGGAATGGGAGTTTTTAAAACTTAATCCACGTCCTGACAAAGACTCCCTAATAGATTCCACACTGCTAACTTTTCTTTACTCTGGCATCTTATACCTTGGGAGGAAAATAGTTATGGTGAAAAATTAATGAATGTGAACATAACTCAAACTAGTGTAATGCATATATGTAGTGTGAATAGAATTTCAGCAAAAACATCTAAGCACTAATGCAAGTAGAAAAGAGCTTTGTCACGCCCTGAATTCATAGAAATAAGCACACTGTGTTCACTTGTATGCCTTAATGTCCTTTACTGTAGAAGCTGGGTTTCAATCTTTGAATGTTTCAGCCACGGAAACAGACATATTTTCAAGAGCTTAATGTCAAGACTTATAGTTCAGGGTCAGGTTGACTATAACAACGTTTTCATGTAAAAGACCTCTCTCTTGATAAAACATTCCTCTCTCCCTTCCTCTTTTTCTCTTTCTTTCTCTCTCTTTCTCTTCCCATCTCTTTTTTCTCCTTTACCTTTTCTTTCACTCTTCTATTTTTCCTTTCTCCTGTTCTTTCTTTTCTTCCTTAATGATATAGGAAAAATGCAGCTCTGTGTAGAAACCCTTTCATAGTAGTTCCACTATTAAAAGAAACAAATTGGCCCAGAGTTATGTCCCGCCCCTTAGCTTCCTTGTTTACTCCTTTATGCTAATGTATCTCTCAGCTTTATTCAGAGTCATAAAAGATCTAACACTAATACGAAAAGAATTACCTTTAGGTCATTAGTTTGTATTATTTATATTTCCCTTATTTTCAGTTTTATTAACTCTCTAAATTAATGCCTCTTGCTTCCGCTATGGTTAAAACTCAATTTTCATCAAGGAAATGTGTTCCAATTAAGAAAAAAGCTAAGAACAAGAGTCTGCCTTTCTTAAGTTAGAGTTCTACATGGACAATCATCAGAAGAAAATAGGAAAAAAATACATTTAGTTATCTATCTACATAATACAGTGTAATTATCTCAAGAAATATCCCTGAGTTCCTTTCAGAGCTTTCATGACAATGTTTGGCTTCAGAAAAATGTAGCCTTAGATTTGGCACACT
Source organism: Cabassous unicinctus (assembly GCA_029593785.1). NCBI lineage: Eukaryota > Metazoa > Chordata > Mammalia > Cingulata > Chlamyphoridae > Cabassous > Cabassous unicinctus. Next base: position 20,127 of record JAQZBX010001030.1, on the reverse strand, counting down.
GCTCAGTCATCCACCCATGCCTTCTCACTCTGGTTCATCATAAGGACTAAAGACAGATTTTATAACAGTGAACCTTTGATATTTTTGAATTACTTGAGGATAAATTTCAGTTCATATTCATTACCCAAATTCCATTTCATTATACATGGTCCTAAATTGAAAGGTTAAATTTCTATAAAAGAAACATTTGAAGCAGTGCTCATTCATTTTCACAGTCATGATTGTAGGAAATAATCTCTTCCATCAGAACTGAAAATGTTAAGCTTCACTTTCTGCTCAGTGATAACTTTTGGAAATGGCATACGTTAGCGCTAAGGAGAAAACTAGGACACAGAAGTTAAATGACCAGCCCAAGAGCTCACAGATAATATGGATTGCTTTACTTTCAATCCCAGATCCTCTTGCTGACTCTCTCAAGATCTAACTACAAAAACATATTGTGATCAAGGATAACATAAGCTTTAAAATGCATCATGGAAAATTACTGTTAGAATTTTTCTTGCAGTTAAACCCATTTTGCTGAAATTATTAAAAAATTCTTAAAAAGCCACATCTAAACAAAACAAACATAACAAAATGGAAAGTAAGTAATAGATCCATATCGTTGACATTATATTGATAAAGCACCTGATCTGGCTGGCAGCCAGAATTTTTCATGTTCTTACAGGTGCCATCTGTTCTCAGACACATAATTTTCTTTATCTTTCATGTTAGTACAAGTATGTCTTCTTATATTTGTCCAATGCAATCTCTTTTGACTATTGGGTCAAACAAACCATAAGTAGCTCATTAAAGCAGGAGCAAGCAAATGACTTTTTGGGATTTAATTAGCCAAAAAAACAAAAACTTACTATTATCATATTTTTATAATGCAAGAAAGGCAATTTGAAAATATCACAATGTACAGTAATGACGAATCCAAGTCAGAGACATATGGGTGTAAAGAGTGTTGTGATACTGGAATTCACTTCCCCTTCCACTGAAGACCACAAGGGTCAGCTGATTTGGGGTGGGTGAAAGGAGTTTGGGTACTTACTCAGGAATGTTTTGTACTCATGATCCTAAGCATCAGTGTGTGGCACTGGACACAGCAGCTCAGAAGCAGTTGTAAGCCCTCAAGAGAGCGCTGCAGTCCATCTAATTAAGGAAAGTAAATAAGGTGCATCAGGCATACTATAATACTCTCCCTGAAAATATAGACTATAGCCTAGCCAGCCTGCAAAAATATATTATAGGTAAGAATACACTAAGCTACTTCCTACTAGCTGAGGGTAAAATAGAATACCAAAGTTTAGGTAATTTCAAGGACAATAGTTACTGCATAGATTTTTAAGTGGTATTAAAGCTATTTTGAGTGTATTATCTAAAAGCTGACTCCAAGCAGAACAGTCATATTTCACACATTTCTTATTATGCTTATCTATGACTGTTCTTAGTGTTTGCATATTTCAATCCATAGTAAGAGACCCAGCAATATAATTATATTTCCCCTGCTGATAGACAGTGGGGTATGTGTTCTTTTTCCAATTTCTTGTCAGTACTCAAGTTTTCAAAGAGTGACTATTTCCCCCATAAACCATCGTAGTTATCGTACTATCCCCTGCTCATATACAGGAATTGCTATAGCATCTAATTTTTTTCCCAAATGAACAGTGATGTTAGTTTCTAATTCAATCTTAAATAGTAAACTGTAGCTGGCAAACTTAACGTGTACAAGGAGTCACCTAGAGAAACTGATAAACTGTAGATTCTTGGGCAGAAACTATGATATAAAAAAGGTTTGGAGTCAGTTCTTAAACTTTGTATTTTAGTAACCATCTCAATTGACTCTGATACAGTTAATCTACCAATCACACTCTGGGAAACACCAGAGGAAACAGGCGGCTACTGTAGGGCATTCATTTTCACTATATCCTTATTCTTTACCAGCTGGAGCCACTGAGTCTGGTTACTGAAAGTGATCTTAATTTTTAACACTCCCACAACCCAAAGCAGTCATTTACACACACACAAACAGTGCTTGAATATTTCTTCAGTATGATCAGTCAGCATTCAGATTTTAGGGACTACCAATGTTGTTAGTTTTAAATGATCATTTCTAAGGAAGGGTTCTTTAGTTATCCACTATTCTTTCCACATATTTAGTTCCTACCCTTCATGCCTTTGCCCTTCATCGCATCTCACAGCACTAGCCCTCTCTGTCACACACACGTACACACACACCCTATATGCACTCTTCTTGACCCATCCCCAAGCACAGAAATTATTGTTCTGCTCATGGTTGACACAGTTGTTCACATCTAAAACCTTCAAGGAGAAATATGAGGTTGCAGTGGCTCTAGTTTAATATTGAATGTATCTTTATAGCATATAATCTTGAACACAGGCCTTGGAAGGAGGGGTGCATTGGAAAGGAAATGGATAGATTTTCTGAGTTTATTACCAAGTTTTATACAAAAAATGAGAGGGAGGAGTTGGGGGAGGGAAAGGAAGAAGTTGAAGGGAAGAATCAAGTGCAATGAATAGTGGCAATTACAAATTAGGTAATTGGGCATGGAAACATTTGCTTTAATTTGAACACTCTACTATGGATTCTGAATTCAACACTATTTGTGTCAATTCATCCCTCTATCTTGTTCCTTCCTTGCTTTAAAAATAATTATCTTCAGCTGGAAATAAGATACTGTATATGATACATTACACAGAATAAACTACATCACACATAACTATATAATGATAACCCTTTGTGTTTTCGTTATCAGACATTTTACAAAGTGTAGAAAATGCCTTTATCTTCAGACAATGCATGGAATTGATGACTCCAGAGAGGTTGGAAAGAAACTGTAATGTTATGGTTGTAAAATTAGAACCATTAAATATACTTTAAATGAATCAATATTTTGATGTTTTATTTTTAAATATGATTCCTTCATAAAAATGGGGCAAAATGTACACTTACTAAAATGAAACTGCTAGAGGAAAAAGTACTTGAAAAGTTAGAACTGCCAGAAAAAAAATTAATCCTTTTTGTAACAATATCAAAAAAATATCTTGGGCTTTCAATAATAGGAAGATTCTTATCTAAATCCTGATACATTGGTAGATTAAAACAGTGTTTTCTGACAGATATTAAAGTGTAGTAGGGAGGCCAAAGACTCCCAGAAGAATCTCTCTCCTGTGCAGTCCAAAATGACTGAGATTTTAGGACATTTTAGGCAACTGCAATGTTGTAGAATGTAGAATAAAAGTTTTATTTTCCCTAAGGAGAGGCACTGACAAATAAGTATTTTATGAGCTAATTGCTCTGAAGGGACTATAGCCAGAACAGGATAGGAAATTACCAAAGATGTCACCAGTAGTATTATGGAAGTTCAATGGTTTTCCCCTACTAACATACTGAAACATAACTTGTTAAGAAAAATTTTAAGTCATAGCACTTTTCTAATGTTACTCTTGTGTGTGTGAATGTGTTTTGGAAGGTCTAAGGAGGCTCTTTTCCCTTCTAGGTAATGTGATCAATATAAACAATTATAGCTAATAATTAGGCAAAATTACTTGTCCATTAGAACCTGGGCTATCTGATTATTTTACACTCTGATTAAAGTCAGTGGAATTTAGGGCATTGATTTTGAATATGAGAAAATAGTTTGCCTGGAATGTTTTCCTTTTCTCTTTTTTTTCAACTAGATTCTGTAAAAATACATAAAGAAAGCAAGTAGAAGGAACACTGAGAATGGGTAGTTGAAATAAATGACTCTAACATCATTCTTTGATATGTTGGGAGATTGTGTTATTATTCAAAAATACTTACTGCTCCTCTCTGTTCTGACACCATTCACACTGGGCTTATCATGTCCCTTGTTTTGGCCGATGAAATGTGAGCATAAATAGCATCACCTCCAAGTAGAATTCTAAGAGACAGCATAGAGTTCTCCATGCTCTTTTTCTCTTTGATTATTGGCAGTCTTCTAAAGAGAGGATGTAGGATCAAACTGAGTACTGGAGTGAAGATGACGTGAGATAGAGCTAAAGCCAACTGACATTGAACGTGTGACCTAAGTGAGAAATAAACCTTTGGTTTATGAGCTATTGAAATTTTGAGGACACTTGTTACTGCAGCATTTGGATTGATAATGATGGTAACATCATCAAGGCACAAGGTACATAATAATCATATTATCAATAGATAAGCATTTTTATGCTATACGTTTATTAGGCCACACCTGAAATATGCCCAAGGAAGCTAAGTCAACTCCTTCTACAGTTATTGAGGAAATTCTCATGTTTCATTCTGGAGTCACTTTTGGTGCTCTTTATTTTTTCTGTAGAGTACGCAATAAAATAACCAAAGACATTTTAAAATATAATTTGCCAAAATTAGAACAACAATACTCTAATTTACTATGGTTTAAAATTTATGATTATCACTGCTCTTAATAACCAAGAATAACAAGAAGTAAGGTAGGACATTAATAAAATGTTTTTCATAGGGAAAGCTTTTTATAACAGATGCTCCATGAGCCTACAAATTTCATGAAATATATTTAACACTTGTCACATTTATAATAAAAATTTAACTAAAGCAAAAGCATCTCATATTGTAATTAGGAATTGTAATTGCCTACATAGCTAGTATATACCATTCACTAAATAAATATTGAACAAAGCAATATTAATGATCTGGACTAAATGTACGGTCCCTGATAGAAAATAATTGCTTCTATACATATAGATGCTTCTAACCACCAAAACTTTCTCCCTATATTTGCTTAATACCTTAAAATATTTTGTGTTTTACATATATTTTATCTAACTCATATTATCATAATAATCCACCAAACATTGATAGCTTCACTTATTTATCAGTCTGTGGAGTTTCTCTTTTTTTAGATGGATGAAATAGATACATAGATTTATATATACATATAAGATATAATGTAAGTCTTAATTCAGTATGCAGGTTGCCTCCCTTAAATATTGTTCAACAGACAAATTTTAGAACTATTCACAAAATCTTGAGGCATGCATCCCACATGGCATAGTGTTAAAATTACAGTATATAAGCACTTTTAGATTTATTTAACAAAAATTCTAAGCCTAATTTGCATTTTCCTAGAAAACATCATCTTATTAAAAAGTTAGTACCAGAAAACACACTTGATTTGCACCATTATGAAGCCTTTTCCCTAGAAAAGGGAAAGGGAGGTTGAGACTATGAGAAGATATTTCAGGTTCCACATCTACTTTTGCATCAGTCACTTAAATAATTGAACAGGTTTGGGTCTAGTTCTTAAGTATGTCTTTTTCTGAGTAGCCTTTGCCCATGACAAAATGTTGTAGGCTTTGTAAAGTTGTTCTTTTCAACCATCTTACTAATTATTGATTGATTACAAAGCAAGTCAATAATATACTTTTGTGATTTAGTTATTATAACACCTGAAACTTCTCTATTTTCGTTAGCCTATTCATAACTGTACAAAATATGTGTGTGTCTTCATGCCTGTTGAAAAGCAGTTGTCAAAGAAACCATTTATTAAGCACAGGTAAACATGGTGGTGCCCATTCAAATTCATGACACTGTAATAATGAACGTGCCCATACATTAAATTAAATATCTGGCATACTGCCAGGAATAGTTGTGGAAATACCTTATTACCCTTCGTTTCTGAAGCTAACTACCTGTGAGTCAATTCAAGAAGGACTATGTAAGAAAAGATAAGTATAATGAACACTCACAATGCTAAATATAGCTAGTTTTACTGAAGTTCAATTGACAAAAAAAGAAAGAAAACAGAGTCTACAGCAAAGAACGTTGACATTTAAAATTTCTATGCAAAGCATGACTATAAGCATTAGAGGTAGATTAGAAGACAGAAAGTTTTGGGGTGGGTGTAAAGAACTAATGGTAGACTGAGTGTGGTACCAGAAAAGGTGAGACAAAGGAGCAGTGATTGAGGTTAGAAAGGTAAATATGATGCACACTATGTGCCTGTTATAAATTCACTTTTCTGTGAGGAACAGGGCTGCAATTCATAATGTATTAGCTGCATAAAACATGGGATCTCATAATGGCAAAAAGAAGACAATATATTTGCAAATCATCTGAGGCCAATGACTTCTTCCATCAGAACAGTCACAATTTTCAGAATGTCCCTCCAAATTATCTTTTTGTTATTCTAATTCTCAACAGTGCTTTCACTTAAATGTAGTTTAGTGTCAGAAATTTACTATATTATTTATCAGCCATGTGAGATTTCAAAATTCCCAATTCCATACAATGAGTAAAAGTGGAGGATGCACAAAAAGGCTAGGCATACATATATAGATAAATAACATACATACATACATAACCGGTTCTTGGCACACAGTAGAAGCTCACTAAATACTTAGTCAAATATCATTACATTGAAATAATATAAAATGATTATGGAAAACATGAAGTTTAAGTTTCAAAGCAGAACACAGAACAGTTTTTTAGACTGTGTTCAAGCTGGCCGAATTAGAAAACAATATGTGTGCCCTTCAGTTGAGAAATTTTCAGATTTATTAGTCTTAGATTTGCAAGTGGCTCACTTTGATTTCCAGCTATGATATATAGGGTATAATTTCTGCATCCAGGCCTGTGTATATCTGAAAGTTCTTCCTCAATTTTGTCAATTCCTCATTTTTAATGAGCTATGTTAGATATCTTGGAGCAACTATTGGTATTTGTTTTTTTTTTTAATGATTATTTCTAAAATTAATCCACTGGAATAATTAAGGATAAGGCCAATACATATGTATTCAAACTAGGCAAATAACTGTTCAAGTTCTCATAGCTAATGAAGGTCAAAATTTGAACCCTTTTCTCATTTTCTTCAAAGCCATTTTCCTTTTTACTGCCTGTATTAGTCAGCCAAAGGGGTGCTGATGCCAAATACCAGAAATCTGTTGGTCTTTATAAAGGGTATTTGGGGTAGCAGCTTACACTTACCAGGCCATAAAGCATAAATTTCTTCCTTCACCAAAGTCTGTTGCCACATTTTGGAGCAAGACAGCCACCAACATCTGCCAGGGTTCAGGCTTCTTGGGTTCCTCTCTTCCCGGGGCTCTGTTTCTCTCTGGGCTCAGCTCCTCTGTTTCCTCCACAAGGTCAGCTGTAGACTATGAGGCTTTCTAGGCTTTGCCTGTCTCCATAAGGCCAGCTGTGAACTGTCAGGCAAATGGCTCGTCTCTTTTCCCAGGGCCTTCTCTCCTTCCTCATCAGAACTCCAACATCAAAACTACTTCAACTCTGTCCTTTGCCATGTCTTTTTATCTTTGAGACCCCACCCACCAAGGGGTGGGGCTCAATGCCCTACTGACATGGCCCAGTCAATGCCCTAATCATAACTTAATCATGCCCAGATTAACAGACCAGTTTACAAGCTGTAACTGTTGGCCAAATTTGATGTAATTATGAATTCCAAAAATATAAGTAGAACATGCTTGTAAACTGATCTGTTAATCTGGGCATGATTAGGTTATGATTAGGGCATTGAGCCCCACCCTTTGATGGGTGGGGAATCAAATATAAAAGGCATGGCAAGAACAGTTTTGAGAAGCAGCTTTGATGTTGGAAAGAAGGCCCCAGGAGAAGAGAAGCGAACCGTTTGCCTGATCGCCTACAGCTGACCTTGTGGAGGAAACAGGCGCTAAGCCCAGAGAGAAATGCAGCCCCGGGAAGAGAGGAAGCCAAGAAGCCTGAACCCTGGGCAAATGTCGGCAGCTGTCTTGCTCCAACACGTGACAATGGACTTTGGTGAGGGAAGAAACTTATGCTTTATGGCCTGGTAACTGTGGACTTCTATCCCAAATAAATACCCTTTATAAAGACCAACCCATTTTTGGTATTTCACATTAGCACCCCTTTGGCTGACTAATACACAAGCATAATCCAATATCTATTTTTGGAATTCATAACCTCATCAAACTGCCAAACTGCTACACCGCCCACACTTTCTCTTATGGTGTCATGTTAGCCACCAATAAAAACAGCTTGAATGGCAAGAGATTGAATCATATCAGAAAGAAAACAATTTAATATGTTTAAATTGATTGTTTCCCTACCCTCAAGTTTCTTAAAGTGAGATGACAATAAAAGTTTACAATGGATCAATCACACATAGTTATCAATGCTGCTAGGTTATGTTAGGAAACAAGAAAGATTAGATCATAAGAGTAAGAGAGGTGGGAAGGCTTCCTAGGATACTAATTTTTACCTAAGTATATTCTGCAGAATTCCCTTAAGGCTCACCAATTTCTCACTATGTGAATAACCAACTAATTTGGGGCTTGGTCTTTACAGTCTTTGGAAAATACCACTTGATATTCTCAGATATGTGAGATACCCCAGACACTTACCTAAAAGTTCTAATTTTCCAGAATAAGTTGGGCACTGATGATGCTGGAATGTGAAAAGAAACAAACAAACAAACTTTGGCAACCTTGAGGAGCTCTCTAATAAGCTAGTATATTTTCTATCCTCAAAAGCTTCTTCACTAGAGCTTGTCTCTTGGGTTCTGAGGTACTCTGCAAGGATTTTAGTGGAAAACTTTACTTGCTTATTTGTAACCTTTCAGAACTTCCTCATACTTGATCTGTACCCTATTAGAGGCTCAGAAAGTTCTAAATCCAAAGCACCATCCAGGTCTGAGATAGATGCAACGAGGGTCTAATTTTTCTTGGGAAATATGTCAGAACATTTGAATCATCCTCTTTAACCTTTACTAACTATGTGTCCATGGAAAGCTACTTATTATCTCCAAGTCTTAGTTTCTTTTTCTGCAAAATTGGTATAAAATATTCAGTCTACTTGTGTAGTAAATCTGAAAGCTCCTTGAAGAACTATAAATATAAGACTTTTAATAGAGAGAAGAGACATGTTTTAATTATAAACTATAGGTAAATATTAATAGATATAAAGAAAACACATTTGTAGGGTAGGAAGGTTTTTTGGGGGGTGAAAAATGCATATTGTCACTAAAAATAAGGTAGGAAGCCAGCTGGAAGAAAATATCTTTTTATAACAAGTCATAATTTCCAAAGAATTATTCATGAATTAAAGGTAGAAAATTTCATAGCAGCGATGGTGTGTGCCGCCAATTGTTTCGAAATAAAAGTTTAACAAAAGCAGAAACTGCTTTTGAATCATCATTCCTCTCTCTGTCACCAGCATACGTAGGTGCTTTTACAAGGGCAAAGTCTTGACATAAACCATACCAAGCAAGATGAAGAAATCCATCCTTGCACTTTTAAGAGCAGTGTGAAAAAAACAATTGAAGGTTAGGAAAGGTCAAAAGCCAGGATGAAGAGATATTCTGATTAAAAGCCTTCCCTGAAGGCAGCAAGCCCTTTCCCTATTCTCTAATTCAAACACAAAGACATTTAGTTCATGCTAGTTTTCTGGTTAATTTTTCAAGAATATGGGTTGTTAGGGATCAGAATACTGTAGGAGCTTCAGAAGATTTAAAAGGCTCTGGCTGTACCCAAATAGTTTGAATTGGATCTCATTGCTAGCCTAGCTCTTGTTCTTTCCATTAATTTCTACTTTTCTTCGTTCTTCACATTTCTTTCTGACATCCTTCACAGTTTTAAAAGATTCATTTTTTAAGCTATATTATTTAAGACAAAGAATTTCTACAAAGCCTTGGAGGGGAACTAAGTTCTTTACTTTCCAAAAAGCTAGCAATAAAATATTTTTTAGACATCAGTGGCATTGATATGTGAACCTCAAAAGATTTTAAAGGCTTAATTTTTATCCAAGCCACTTTAGTGCAGAAAACCTCAGAAGATCAAGTTTTCTTTTTATATTCCTATTACTTCCTGGTTTCAGCCAGATCTGAAATACCACAAAACAGCTTGACTTGGATTTTTTTCTTTATATTACACAAAAAGTTTCCAAGCTTGAACATTCATGGAAACCCAGATTTCTCGTTTATGTAACGTGGGAAGCAAAGTAGAAAAAAGAAATAGAAAAACATTTATAAGGATGCATAGACATTCTATATCTATAGACCCACAAATCTGCTGATAGATACTACTCCTAATATTTGCAGGACCCAAGGTAAGAGTACAAATGGAAGTTCTCATATATTTGTAAATAGTATAAATTAAAATCAAGGAAAAAGTCCATTAAATAAGGAAATTGCATTGTATCCTCTTTTCTTGAAGATTATATTTTTCTAAGAACCTGGACGGTTAGGTTTGAATTTAGGCTGGGTGGATTTCTTGGACTCCCTATCTGGAATATGTGGTATAGGGAGGCCAATCTCCTGCCCTGTACTCCTCCCCACCTACAATTGGTTCTCTGCTCCTCCTACCCTGGCCCCTCCCATGCTTCATGGGGTCTTCTGATCAAGTGTATGCAACCCAGCCTGCATATGACACTAAATTTCACTAAAATACAGTGAAATATAATTTATTTCCATGTTCTCCAAATATCTCCTCACAAGACACTTATTAACTACAAAGTTAAAAATAGCCACTTTACATTGAAGAAATCTGGCAGACACCATCTTAACTAAGTCTCGTATATCTGTTCATAACATGTGATAGGAAAGGTACAATATCATTTATGCAGTATTTTTGCCATTGATGTATCACCTCCACATAATCATGTGGAAATATCAGACAAATCCATATTAAAGGATATTTGATCAAAATTTACAAGGTCACAAAGGGTGAGAAAAGAATGGGAATCTGTCACAGATTGGAGCAGGATGAGGGAGAAATGACAACTATATGCATTGTGGATCCTGGAGCCAGAAAATGACATTAGTGGGAAAACTGACAAAATTTTAAGATCTGCAGAATAGTTCACAGTATTATTAAATAAATAGTACTATTGGATCATAGTAATAGTTATTATATTAAAGCTATAACTAAGGCCCTTAGTTATAGCTTTAATGATAGTAATTCATTCACTCATAATAAATGTTAATTTCCTCATTTCAGTAAAAACACTAATTTATAGAAGATGTTGACATTAGCGGAAGTTGAGTGAAGGGTATACGGGAAGTCTCTAATATTTTTACAACTTTTCTGTAAGTCTGAATTTATTTAAAAAATAAAACAGGGCATATACAGAACACACTTTCACACTTTTTGCCCTTTGCTCCTCTTCTTCTCTCTGCCTGGAATGCAGGCTTAATGCTGGAAGTGGAGCAGGCACAAGGTAATGACAAGGACAAAAGCATCACACTACGAGGACTATGCAAAAACAGAGAATGCCTAAGCTCCTGCTGGCTTGCAGAGCTGCAGCAGCTGCAGTAGCTTCAGTCTGCCTACTTGTCTCCAAGTCCATTTCAAGTGGGGAAAAAATAATCACATGTTTGATTGTCACTAAAATATAAAATAAAGGTTCTAATTTTTAACTGTTACTCATTCTTTGGAAATTAAAATTTGCATGTCTTGTAAGTTAACAGTCAAGGATTTGTGTGTTTCTTTCTCTGGAGGTACTTGCACGATACCAATGTCTGCCCAGCTTGGAGGTCACTAAACAGGAGGCACTCAATATATATGCATAATACCAGGCCCAGGACAAAATAGCCCAGACAGTACATGGATACCATCATCTGATGATACTTTTCATTCAAGTAGAAGCTTATGTTTTACAAATTATGTCACATTCATCACCTTATTTAATAGTCCCAATAATTATTTGAGGTATATATTGTTACATTCATTTGAGGAGAAACTTTATATTAAGAGAGTTTAGATAACTTAATTAAGATCATATGGTTACTATGGTAGTTTTAAAATATGTCCACAAATTCTTTGTCCTTCCTCATTTCAAAAGGTGGAGCCCAATGCCGCTCCCTAGAGTATGTGATCACTTTAGTGACTTGCTTCCAAAGGGCATGTGAAAATGTTGACGTGTGACTGCTAAGACTTGGTCATAAAAGGCATTGTGGTCTTGCTCTCTTTTCTTTGGATCATTCATTTTAAGGGAAGTCAACTTCCATGCTGTGGGCTTGTTCAAGCTGCCATTTAGAAACTTAGGCCTCTTGCCAACAACCATGTGAATGAGTTATCTGGAAGCACATTCTTTAGCCCCAGTCCAACCTTCAGATGATGGCAGCCCTGACCTTCATCTTAACTGCAACCTTCTGAAAGACCCGAAGCCAGAACCATACAGCTAAGCTGTTCCCATATTCCTGACTCATAGAATCTAGAAGCTGTATCAAATGTTGATTGTTTTTTTTAAGCCACTAATTTACAGGATAATTTTTTATACAGCAATAGATAACTAACACAGGTCCTGAAGGCAAAGACTAGATTTAAATCCAGCTCCTCAGATCCTGGATCCACATCCTTTTGGCTATCCCACAGCTACCTTCTTCTTGAAAAATTGTTAGATAGTCCATTATTTTACTACACACATGCATAAGCAAAATGTCAAGGTAACTTTGCAATAATTAGTTTCAGTAATAGGAGACATTTGCCATTTTGCATATGTTCTCAAACTTACAAACATATTAACTTCAAATGCTAAATGGTTTGTCGTCTGATTTGAGTATCAATATAATTTGAGGCTGATAACACAAATACCATGCATTTTGGCCCATTAAACCTGCCACAAGCTTTGTAAAGCTCCATAATAATATTATTAGTTGTTTCCTTGGATTATTTCCTATGAAAATTCCTGCTTATTATAGGCGATTCTTATAAAGATACATAATATAAGTATTCTCGTTGTATCACTGCTTCAGACCACAGGCCCCTAGCATGACATAACATTTCATCGCTACTAGGGAGGACAGATAGAGAATTTCTCCTGTGAAGAATCCATGGAATCAATGAAATATTCATGGAATAAACCATGGCAGTGTCCTAGAATTTACTTTATTCATATAGTTCATAAAGAAAACCTTTGTCCCTCATGGGATTTATAACTGCAATAGTATAATCACTTTAGAATAGTAACTAAATTAACCATAGTTAGCTACACTATTCTTATGGAATTACTGCATTTCATATTATTTCTCTTTGTTTATAGGTTTACTTTCCAGGTATAGAGACAAAATGATTAGGATTTAACAGAATAGATACCAATTAAAAAGGATGCATCATGCACACATAAATAATTTGAGGGCCACAGCAATTTTTCATTACAGTTATTCAATCACTAAAGTATATTACTTAATTTTCATTAGCCAAACACACACAAACATGCACACACAAATACACACATTCTTGCCCCACATACAAATGGCTTGATGTTCCCTCACTCCCAAGTTCAAAAACAGAAACAAAAGCAAAAAAATGCCCAGAACAGCTTCAATGAGACTTCAAGGGGAGAATGGTTCATGTCTTGCAGGTTTTAAAGAACTTCCGCATATGTTCTCATCTTGGATTCAGTCATTCTTACTGTCCCACAGCATGTGTGACAAGAAGCAGATTCTATCTGTAAGTGCATGTGTCTTACTAATGCTTCTTACATGCAAATGGGCAGTTCTTTCCACAGAACTTGATGTTTCAGGTCAGACCGAAGATGAATATCAATGACAGGAGTAGGAATGGGCTTCCACTGTTCCACTGTCTTAAGGCTGTTCTTTTATCCTCCTTGTTTGAACTCAGCTAAGGTGCTAATCACATTAGTATGTGTGTGTGCATGCCTGAGTTCCTTCATTTATATGTGGCTAACAATTGACTCCTTTTATTTTTCCTCAAATATATCTTCCATTGACCCCCTGCTATGTTGCACTCTGAAAGCAGAAATAGCTCTGAGATTTCCAAGAAATGTTTTCCTAGGTTTCAGGGAACTTCATTCTGAAAAGATGAAAGAAAGAAAGAAAGGAAAGAAGGAAGGAAGGGAGGGAGGAAGGGAGGGAGAGAGGGAGGGAGGGAAGAAAGAGAAAAATAGATGTGCAAAATTGTTCAAATGAAAGTAGTCTCTGGATTGTTTACATTCATTTTTTGTTGGGTACTCTTGGGGATTGAATCATATCTCCCACAAAAAAAGCAAGTGCATGTCCCAAACCCAGGTCCTGTGGGTTGAACCTATTTGTAAATAGGACGTTTGGACTTGTTATCAGTTAAGGTGTGCCCAAAATGAATGAGGGTGGGCCTTAATCCAATATGGCTAAAGTCCTTACAAGCAAAGGAAATTGGACCAAGAAGAAAAGCCATGATAGAAGCAAGAAGCTGGAAGTCAAGAGAATCTGAAAGAGAAAGAAGACACTGCCATGTGTATTGCCATGTGACAGAAAAGACAAGGAACCCCAAAGACTGCCAACCAGCCCATGATACTGACCCTGGGAGGAATCAAGCCTTCTAGTCCCTGAAATCATGATCCAATAGATTCCTGTTGTTAAGCCAACCCATTGAATAATACTTGTTTTAATACCTGAGAAACTAATATTGGTACATATAAAATTATCTTTGGAACTGAAATAAATATTATTTACATTTACTAATTATCTTACTCTGTGGATGGTACATGTGATGGTTAGGCTAATGTGTCAACTCAGCCAGGTAATTGTGTCCAGGTGTTTGTTCCAGCAAACACTGGGCTAATTGTAATACAAGAGCATTTATGAACTTCAATCACCAGTGAGTTTACTGCGTGGATGGCTGATTACATCTGCATCAATCAGGGAGATTACATCATCAATGGGTGACGCTTTTATCCAATCAGTTGAATGACTTAAAAGGGGAAGTGATTTCAACATTCAAAGAGAATTTCCCAGCTCGTCTTTGGACAGGCAACTTCTCCCAGAAACTCATCAAGGACCTTTCATCGGAGCCCCTGGTTTGCACCCTGCCTGTGGAACCTGGACTTGTGCAGCCCCACGGTCGCATGAGAGGCTCTTTTAAATCTCATATTATTGACAGATATCTCCTGTTGATTCTGTTTCCCGAGAGAACCCTGACTAATACAATACATTACATAGATATAAACAATTCAAGTCTCAGGGATGAACATAACTAAATACATACGAGTAGGAAAACATAAGAATAGGAAATATTAAAAATGAGAATGTGAGAACTTTTGGTTTCAGCTCCAACATGTATAAAGCTTGAAAGTCTTCACTTCCATGCTTCCAAGGAAAACTAGACAAAGCAAAAATCAACATTTTCTTGACCCATTAGAGAAATGAAGTTGCAGGGTAAAGTGGCACTTCATCCTGAGGGACACAGCTGAGCTCTGTTTACCTGGAGTAGAAGCTGCTGGAGCCAAAAACTGTAAGGAACACATATGGTAATTTTGACAAATTACTGAAAACTAAGCATGCACTTGCATGAGTGGGAGAAACTCCTCTCCTGGGTGTTGCAGACTTGAGGTACCTTCACATTTTCATGGGATTTATCTTGCGAACCCTAGTAGGTTCTCACAGTGAAGATCCAAGAAAGACCTCTTATGGCTCTGGGAGTGGGAAGCAAAACCATTGTGAAATACACCCTGAGATGTCTCCATAACAAAGATCTATTCTACAAGGAAAAAGACTCTGTCAAACCCTCCTCCCAGTTGGGGGTAAGAACAATCCACCCACTGCAGCCCTCTCTAGCCTTCTTTTTTCACCCAACACATGGGGGAAAGCAGTCAAGTCAACAGGAAGCGGGGCTTCAGGAAAACAAATTGGAAATACTGCAAGCAGGGAAAAGACTAGATGCTGTGGTTGTGGTGGTGGTGTGAGAGGGAGAAAAACCTTTGAAAGACAAAGCCTCATGATACAGGCCAACTACAACACTGAAATTTAATTGCACGATTATGGAAGTTCTCCCTCCCTCATAACTTACCACCATACCAACAGGGATATGATATAATATCACTGAATTATGGCTAAAAGAACTATAAGACACACACTTTTTCGGAGAAGGAGTACTTAGGGAAGCCTAAATTGGAGAAGCAAAATTTAGGACACTAGAGGATTTTGAAATCTTTGGCATCTGCAGGTACAGCAAACATTAAGCACAGCCCAACTCCTAGCCAGATTAAATTAAATCCCCACACTAGAGGCCTATTTACCTCAGTTCCTATCCCCTGATTCAGCATGATTGGTTTTCAACAAAAAAGTATGCCCAAAGGAAAGAAAAAAAATATTTGAGGAGACAAAATAAGCATCAGAACCAGACTCAGATATGAAACAGATGTTGGAATTTTCACACAGGGAATTTAAAATAACTATTCTTAATATGTAAAGGGCTCTAATGGGAAAATTATACAACATGGAAAAGCAAATTGGAAATATATACTGTTAGAAATTCTAAGAAAAAATTAAAAGTATTCTATAAATCAAAACCACTTAACAGATATGAAGAATGCCTTTAATGGGTTCATCAGTAGACTCAACACACTCAAGGAAAATATTATTTAAGTGAGCTTGAAGATAGGACAATAGAACTTTCCAAAGTGTAATTCAAAGAGAAAAAAATAATGGGAAAAAAGAGAACAGAACAGAGCATCCAAAAATTGAAGGACAGTATCAAAAGTGTAACATATGTGTAACTGAAATACCAGAAGGAGAAGAAAGAGCAGAGACAAAGAAATATTTGAAATAATAATTGCCAAGAAATGTCCAAAATTAATGAAAGACCAAAAAAAATTAATCCAGGAAGCTCAGAAATTACCAAGCAATATAAGTAACAAAAACAACAAACCTAGAAATCTAATTTTCAAACTGCAGAAAACGAAGGGCAAAGGGAAAATATAGAAAAAATACAGAGAAAAAAAGACATTTTACATACAGAAGAACAAAAATAAGAATTAGCATGGACTTCTAAGAAATTATGGAAGCAAGAAGAGTGTAGAATGAAATATCTAAAGCACTGAAAGGAAAAAACACACCAACAGAGAATTCTATAACCAGTAAAATTATGATTCAAAAGTGAAGAATAAAGACTTTCTTAGACAAACAAAAAATGGAGAGAAATTTACTTGCAGCAAAACTTGCATGCAAGAAATGTTGAAATAAAGTTTTCAGACATAAGGAAAATGATATAGGTCAGAAATGTGTACCTGCATGAAGAAAAAAGAACATCAGAGATGGTATAAGTGAAGATTAAAAACATTCATATTTCTTATTCTTAAATTATCTAAAAGTTTACTATTTAATGTAATAATAGTAACAATGTACCACAAGATTATAGTATATGGATAAGTAAAAGAAACAACAACAATATCACAAGAGACAGGAGGGAATTGAGAATACTCGTTTATAAGGTACTAGCTCTACATGTGAAGTGGTATGGTGTTATCTGACAGTGCACTTAGATGAGTTTAAAATGTATAATGTAAACTGTAGGGCAAACACCAAATTTTTAAAAAGTAGTATAATTGGTATGCTAAGAAAGAGAGAAAATGGAGTCTTATAAAATGCTCAATTAAAACCAGAGAAGGTAGAAAAAGAGTGGAAGGCAGAGAAAGAAAAAAAGAAACCAAGAACAAGAGGTAACAAATAGAATGCAGGTACAAATATGGTAAACATTAAAACAACTGTATCAATAATTGTTTTGCATGTGAATTTTCTAGATTTTTAAAAAAGAACCCTTGAAGAGCAAGAGGCCCCAGCTGAGGGTGGGTTGCTTGGTGGGCAGATCTCCCAGCTGCAGTAGGCCCTGGTGCAGTGTGCCAGCAACTACAGGGAGGACTTACAGGCACTCCAGCAGCTCTCTGACCATGACCAGGAGAAGCTGAAGCGCCAGGTCCAAGAGTTTGCACTCAGAGCCAGTCTGTGAAAGTTCAGCTCAAGGCTGTCCACCAGTAATCCCTACAGGTGCTGTAGAGGCCAAAAATCAGGAACTCAAGGCCACAGAGGAGCATTTGTAAAAGGTAGTCTCCAGATCTACAAGTAGGCACACTGGCTGGAGCACCAGGCCTTGGAGGAAAAGGCAAGGAAAGAGCTCCAGTGGGAACATGAGAGGATGAAGGCACAGTAGGCTCTGCTGCTAGACTGGAGGGGCAAGATGGCAGCAGAGTAAGGACCTCCAAGAGTCAGCCCACCCTATAGTACAGTTAGTAATCAGCCAGAACTCTCTAATTTATCTGTTTGGTGGGCCCAGGAGACCAGAAGAGCATCCCACAACACCCTTGGAAGAACACAAGGAGGAGACTGCCCATTGCGGTGAAGATTCATGAGTAGAGCACTTGATGCCACCTAGGCTTGTGCCCATTCCCCACTGGCAGCACAAGATGTCTCAGGAGATATTCCCTTGCTGGAGTCAGAAGCTTCATTTCCCAAAAACAGGGGATGAAGAGACAGTCAGTCACCTACTTCAGCTACTGATTAGTAAATTCAGCTGGCTAAAGTCCAATCCTAATGTGATGGTTAGGCTAATTTGTCAACTCAGCCTGGTAATTGTGTCCAGATGTTTGGTCAAGCAAGCACTGGGCTAATTGTAATACAAGAGCATTTATGGACTTCAGTCACCAGTGAGTTTACTGCATGGGTGGCTGATTACATCTGCATCAATCAGGGAGATTCCATCAGCAATGGGTGATGCTTTTATCCAATCAGTTGAATGCCTTAAAAGGGGAAGTGATTTCAACATTTAGAGAGAATTTCCCAGCTTGCCTTTCCCAGAAACTCTTCAAGGACCTCCATTGGACTTTCATCAGAGCCCCTGGTTTGCAGCCTGCCTGTGGAACCTGGACTTTTGCATCCCCATAGTCATGTGAGAGAATTTTATAAAACCTCATATTATTGACAGATATCTCCTGTTGATTCTGTTTCCCTAGAGAACCCTGACTAATATACCTAATAACAGCTAAAGTTTGATCCTGTCTGGGTCAGACAGAGGCCAGCATGCTCCATTTTAACTCTGCCCCCAGCATGAGGGGAAGGGGGGCTGATTGAAAATCATGGTGACAGTACGAACCAGCTTCTTTCCACCCAGGTCAGATTGCTGCTCTAGCCTAGGCTCCAGCCCCATCTCCATCAGAGAAGAAGGGGAGGGGACCTGCACCAGCCTTTCCAGGCAACTGCTCTCACTTTTGGCCTGCACAGACTAGACTGTTGGATACATCTGTGGCTCCATCCCTGCCCCTGATAAGGGAGGAGGAGGGACAGTGCTCCCTCGGCCTTTCTGGAAACTGCAGGAACTTTTGGCCTGCATGGAATAGATGGTTGGACATATATGTGAAGGGGTGTGGAACCTCATTAGTTTCTATGGGCAACTACAGATGGTCTTGGCCTGCCCACCTTGGATTAATGCACATGGCTGTGTTCTGTTCCTACCCCTGGCAGGGGAGAAAGATTGGAGAAGCTTCATCAGTTCTGGGGGCAATGTGGGCAGTTTCAGCCTCCCTGGATTACAGTGCCAACCACATCCTCAACTCCTACTCCACAGCCAGCAAGGGCAAGAAAGAGATGAAAAGGAGCTGAAAAATTCAGATTGGCTAAACATGACCCACTATAAAGTTCCAAATTAAGTTGAATCACATATCAAAGAGAAGCTGTAGCACAAAGCCAATCAAATAGAAAGACCCAGGCAAAAGAAAGAAACTGAGCCCAGAATAAAATCATCAAGTAAATCAGATGTGGAGACACCATCAAAAACTGCAATCCATACCAAGAAAACAGGAAGATATGGCCCAAAGGAAGAAACTAAGACTCCAGATGACATAAAAGAATTGAGACAACTAATCATAGATATTCAAGCAAATCTCATTAATAATTTCAATGAGATGGCTAAAGAGATTAAGGATTGTATTAGTCAGCCAAAGGGGTGCTAATGTGAAATACTAAAAATGGGTTGGTCTTTTCAAAGGGTATTTATTTGGGGTAGAAGTCCACAGATACCAGGCCATAAAGCGTTAAGTTTCTTTTCTCACCACAGTCCATTGCCACGTGTTAGAGCAAGACAGCTGCCAACGTTTGCCAGGGTTCAGGCTTCTGGGGTTCCTTTCTTCCGGGGGCTGGTTTCTCTCTGGGCTTTGCTCCTGTTTCCTCCACAAGGTCAGCTGTAGACGATCAGGTGAACGGCTTGCTTCTCTTCTCCTGTGGCCTTCTTTCCAACATCAAAACTGCTTCTCAAAAGACTGCTTCAACTCTGTTCTTGCCATGTCTTTTATATTTGATTCTCCATCCATCAAGGTGTGGGGCTTATGCCCTACTGACATGGCCCAGTCAATGCCCTAATCATAACTTAATCATGCCCAGAATA